>JACEFZ010006305.1:70000-90722 GCA_014155875.1 Cepaea nemoralis | reverse complement strand
TTATTCATTGCGGATTTAATTTTGAATAAGAGCACTCGTTCTTTACTCTTCCGTTGTGCTGATACCGAGGTAGCGGCTTCAACCCTTACACCGGTCAATTGGACTAAATTGTTATTGTTAACTTCTCGTCCTTGACGAGAGGACGTAAATTACAAGTACCTCAGAAGTCGGAGTTGGTTCGCCTGATGGCGAGGGACACTAATAATAGGGAAAGCTAATCCACACGCAAAAATCAGTCTTTCCGCCTTTTGGCTAAGATCAAAGTGTGATCAAAGTGTAGTATCTGCACTTGATCTTGCCAGAGCCACCAACAGAGGCGATCATCCGAGTGGCACACATGGAAGTGGGACCTCGTGGGGCGGATCTGGCCCCAAGGAGAACTGCGAGCCCTTATTTTTTATAAAACATGTATGGACTACACTTGAGTTCAAAGCGAAGGAACGAAAACAAACGATTCTTTCCAAATAACTGTGACGTTTCATATGACTAAAGTATTTCAGCAACTACTTTCAGTTGTTTACGTTTAGAGTCAACTAACAACCCCATCTTTTTTACATTTAACTGCGGCCCTACATGGGAAATGTAAATAGTTCTAATGGAAGACTAGGGAAGCAGTTAATGCTATCTGAAATCGGATGCCAGGGTCGATGAGCGCATAAAACGCAGTGCAACGCACATGCTTAACGGTGCTTAACCAGACCAACACAACACGTTCCATCAAGAACCTGAAACTAAGTGGTGCATTTATTAGAATCTTTAACGTGAATATCTGGGCGCGAACGAGGAAGAAGAATAAGGAACCTTTGTGCAATCGGGAACACGTCCTTCCTCATCTGGAGACTGATCCCCGGAGTGTCTGTGCCTCTCTTTTTCGTGAGTTTTCACATACTATTAAAGTGCAGAAGTCAGTTTTTTACATTCTATTCAAAAAACTATATTGATATTATAAATATGTTTATAAAAATTTTAAGCATTTATACACGAACAAAACGAAAGATAAATGTTTGATGAAAATTACCGCCAACAAATACTTATGTTGAAGTTTTTTGTTTTTTTTTTATCCGGGAAATATCATTCCATGATAATATCCGGCCCTCATGTCTTCTTTTAGCTCATATTGTTTTCTGTGGTGCGGGTGGATGGGATGTGTGGTGGGTGAGAGGTGTGTGTGGGTGGGGAGATGTGTAGGTGTAGGGATGTGGTGGATGGGTGGGGGTATGTATGTGTGTGTGTGGGTTATGTGAGTGTTTGGGTGGAGGAGTTGGAGTGAAGGGGGGATGTGTGGGTGGGTAGTGGATGTATCACATAACATAGTAATATGCATTATTTATGTTTACAAAATGCATATGACAATATTTTTTCCTATGCACTGTTGATGAAAGTAAGATGAGTGATTGGAAGGGCCAAATGTAAGACGGACCTGCGTGCCCAATTTGTTACCCTTTGAAAATAAAGTCTGTTTGTCTGTTTCTTTTGTTTGTTTCTTTGGTCGTCATGCAATCCCACAGCATCTTGTCTCACTTGTCACAAATTATTTTCAGTACAAATATTTCTCCAAGCTGGGATGGCATGTCGAATGAGCATGTTTCCTCGAGAACTTTCAATGAGACATCGGTGGAAACTATTAGCATTATGACTCTTCGCTCTCTGTTGAAGAAGAAGAAGAAGAAGAAGAAGAAGAAGAAGAAGAAGAAGAAGAAGAAGAAGAAGAAGAAGAAGAAGAAGAAGAAGAAGAAGAAGAAGAAGAAGAAGAAGAAGGAGGAGGAGGAGGAGGAGGAGGAGGAGGAGAGAGACACCCTTTCTCTCCTGGCCATCGTCAAAGCGTGCTTCTCGCCGCAAGGACTGATGTGGTTGTATCAGTTGAACTAGAACACTGATACAACCACATAACAGCAACACTGACACAGACACACAACAGCAACAATGACACAAGCACATAACAGCAACACTTACACCAGCACACAACAGCAACACTGACACAGCCACATGACAGCAACACTGACACAACCACATAACAGCAACACTGACACAAGCACACAACAGCAACACTGACACAAGCACACAACAGCAACACTGACACAAGCACACAATAGCAACACTGACACAACCACACAACAGCACCACTGACACAACCACATAACAGCATCACTGACACAACCACACAACAGCAACACTGACACAACCACATAACAGCAACACTGACACAGCCACACAACAGCAACACTGACACAACCACATAACAGCAACACTGACACAGCCACACAACAGCAACACTGACACAGCCAGATAACAGCAACACTGACACAACCACACAACTGCAACACTGACACAACCTCATAACAGCAACACTGACACAGCCACACAACAGCAACACTGATACAGCCACATAACAGCAACACTGACACAGCCACACAACAGCAACACTGACACAGCCAGATAACAGCAACACTGACACAACCTCTTAACAGCAACACTGACACAGCCACACAACAGCAACACTGATACAACCACATAACAGTAACACTGACACAGCCACACAACTGCAACACTGACACAACCACACAACAGCAACACTGATACAACCACATAACAGCAACACTGACACAGCCACACAACTGCAACACTGACACAACCACACAACAGCAACACTGATACAACCACATAACAGCACCACTGACACAACCACACAACAACAACACTGACACAACCACATAACAGCAACACTGACACAGCCACACAACTGCAACACTGAGACAACCTCATAACAGCAACACTGACACAGCCACACAACAGCAACACAGATACAAACACATAACAGCAACACTGACACAACCACACTACAGCAACACTGACACAAGCACACAACAGCAACACTGACACAACCACACAACAGCAACACTGACACAACCACATAACAGCAACACTAACACAGCCACACAACAGCAACACTGACACAAGCACATAACAGCAACACTGACACAAGCACACAACAGCAACACTGACATAAGCACACAACAGCAACACTGACACAAGCACATAACAGCAACACTGACACAATCACATAACAGCAACACTGACACAACCACACAGCCACACACCAGCAACACTGACACAACCACATAACAGCAACACTGACACATTCACATAACAGCAACACAGACACAGCCACACAACTGCAACACTGATACAACCTCATAAAAGCAACACTGACACAAGCACATAACAGCAACACTGATACAACCACATAACAGCAACACTGACACAGACACACAACAGCAACAATGACACAAGCACATAACAGCAACACTGACACCAGCACACAACAGCAACACTGACACAGCCACATGACAGCAACACTGACACAACCACATAACAGCAACACTGACACAAGCACACAACAGCAACACTGACACAAGCACACAACAGCAACACTGACACAAGCACACAATAGCAACACTGACACAACCACACAACAGCACCACTGACACAACCACATAACAGCATCACTGACACAACCACACAACAGCAATACTGACACAACCACATAACAGCAACACTGACAGAGCCACACAACAGCAACACTGACACAACCACATAACAGCAACACTGACACAGCCACACAACAGCAACACTGACACAGCCAGATAACAGCAACACTGACACAACCACACAACTGCAACACTGACACAACCTCATAACAGCATCACTGACACAGCCACACAACAGCAACACTGATACAGCCACATAACAGTAACACTGACACAGCCACACAACAGCAACACTGACACAGCCAGATAACAGCAACACTGACACAACCTCATAACAGCACCACTGAAACAGCCACACAACAGCAACACTGATACAACCACATAACAGCAACACTGACACAGCCACACAACTGCAACACTGACACAACCACACAACAGCAACACTGATACAACCACATAACAGCACCACTGACACAACCACACAACAACAACACTGACACAACCACATAACAGCAACACTGACACAACCACACAACTGCAACACTGAGACAACCTCATAACAGCAACACTGACACAGCCACACAACAGCAACACTGATACAAACACATAACAGCAACACTGACACAACCACACTACAGCAACACTGACACAAGCACACAACAGCAACACTGACACAACCACACAACAGCAACACTGACACAACCACATAACAGCAACACTAACACAGCCACACAACAGCAACACTGACACAAGCACATAACAGCACCACTGACAAAAGCACACAACAGCAACACTGACACAAGCACATAACAGCAGCACTGACACAACCACATAACAGCAACACTGACACAAGCACATAACAGCAACAATGACACAATCACATAACAGCAACACTGACACAACCACACAGCCACACACCAGCAACACTGACACAACCACATAACAGCAACACTGACACATTCACATAACAGCAACACTGACACAGCCACACAAATGCAACACTGACACAACCTCATAACAGCAACACTGACACAAGCAAATAACAGCAACACTGATACAACCACATAACAGCAACACTGACACAGCCACACAACAGCAACAATGACACAAGCACATAACAGCAACACTGACACCAGCACACAACAGCAACACTGACACAGCAACATGACAGCAACACTGACACAACCACATAAAAGCAACACTGACACAAGCACACAACAGCAACACTGACACAAGCACACAACAGCAACACTGACACAAGCACACAACAGCAACACTGACACAACCACACAACAGCAACAGTGACACAATCACATAATAGCAACACTGACACAGCCACACAACAGCAACACTGACACAGCCAGATAACAGCAACACTGACACAACCACACAACTGCAACACTGACACAACTTCATAACAGCAACACTGACACAACCACACAACAGCAACACTGACACAACCACACAACAGCAACACTGACACAACCACATAACAGCAACACTGACACAGCAACACTGACACAGCCAGATAACAGCAACACTGACACAGCCACACAAATGCAACACTGACACAACCTCATAACAGCAACACTGACACAGCCACACAACAGCAACACTGATACAACCACATAACAGCAACACTGACACAACCACACTACAGCAACACTGACAAAAGCACATAACAGCAACACAGACACAACCACACAACAGCAACACTGACACAACCACATAACAGCAACACTAACACAGCCACACAACAGCAACACTGACACAAGCACATCACAGCACCACTGACACAAGCACACAACAGCAACACTGACACAAGCACATAACAGCAACACTGACACAACCACACAACAGCAACACTGACACAACCACACAACAGCAACACTGACAGAATCACATAACAGCAACACTGACACAACCACACAGCCACACACCAGCAACACTGACACAACCACATAACAGCAACACTGACACATTCACATAACAGCAACACTGACACAGCCACACAACAGCAACATTGACACAAGCACATAACAGCAACACTGACACAAGCACACAACAGCAACACTGACACAGCCACACAACTGCAACACTGACACAGCCACACAACAGCAACACTGATACAGCCAGATAACAGCAACACTGACACAAGCACACAACCTGCAACACTGACACAACCACATAACAGCAACACTGACACAAGCACACAACCTGCAACACTGACACAACCACATAACAGCAACACTGACACAACCACACAACAGCAACACTGACACAACCACATAACAGCAACACTGACACAGCCACACAACAGCAACACTGACACAGCCAGATAACAGCAACACTGACACAGCCACACAACTGCAACACTGACACAACCTCATAACAGCAACACTGACACAACCACACAACAGCAACACTGACACAAGCACATAACAGCAACACGGACACAAGCACACAACAGCAACACTGACACAAGCACATAACAGTACCACTGACACAAGCACACAACAGCAACACTGACACAACCACATAACAGCACCGCTGACACAGCCACACAACAGCAACGCTGAAACAATCACATAACAGCAACACTGACACAACCACACAGCCACACACCAGCAACACTGACACAACCACATAACAGCAACACTGACACATTCACATAACAGCAACACTGACACAGCCACACAACAGCAACATTGACACAAGCACATAACAGCAACACTGACACAAGCACACAACAGCAACACTGACACAACCACATAACAGCAACACTGACACAACCACACAACAGCAACACTGACACAACCACATAACAGCAACACTGACACAGCCACACAACAGCAACACTGACACAACCACATAACAGCAACACTGACACAGCCACACAACAGCAACACTGACACAGCCAGATAACAGCAACACTGACACAACCACACAACTGCAACACTGACACAACCTCATAACAGCAACACTGACACAGCCACACAACAGCAACACTGATACAGCCAGATAACAGCAACACTGACACAAGCACACAACCTGCAACACTGACACAACCACATAACAGCAACACTGACACAAGCACACAACCTGCAACACTGACACAACCACATAACAGCAACACTGACACAACCACACAACAGCAACACTGACACAACCACATAACAGCAACACTGACACAGCCACACAACAGCAACACTGACACAGCCAGATAACAGCAACACTGACACAGCCACACAACTGCAACACTGACACAACCTCATAACAGCAATACTGACACAGCCACACAACAGCAACACTGATACAACCACATAACAGCAACACTGACACAACCACACTACAGCAACACTGACACAAGCACATAACAGCAACACTGACACAACCACACAACAGCAACACTGACACAACCACATAACAGCAACACTAACACAGCCACACAACAGCAACACTGACACAAGCACATAACAGCACCACTGACACAAGCACACAACAGCAACACTGACACAAGCACATAACAGCAACACTGACACAACCACATAACAGCAACACAGACACAGCCACACAACAGCAACACTGACACAAGCACGCAACAGCAACACTGACACAAGCACACAACAGCAACACTGACACAAGCACATAACAGCAACACTGACACAAGCACACAACTGCAACACTGACACAAGCACATAACAGCAACACTGACACAACCTCATAACAGCAACACTGACACAACCACATAACAGCAACACTGATACAACCACATAACAGCAACACTGACACAACCACACTACAGCAACACTGACACAAGCACATAACAGCAACACTGACACAACCACACTACAGCAACACTGATACAACCACATAACAGCAACACTGACACAACCACACTACAGCAACAGTGACACAAGCACATAACAGCAACACTGACACAACCACACAACAGCAACACTGACACAACCACATAACAGCAACACTGACACAATCACATAACAGCAACACTGACACAACCACACAGCCACACACCAGCAACACTGACACAACCACATAACAGCAACACTGACACATTCACATAACAGCAACACTGACACAACCACACAACAGCAACATTGACACAAGCACATAACAGCACCACTGACACAAGCACACAACAGCAACACTGACACAACCACATAACAGCAACAATGACACAGTCACACAACAGCAACACTGACACAACCACATAACAGCAACACTGACACAGCCACATAACAGCAACACTGACACAGCCACATAACAGCAACACTGACACAGCCACACAACAGCAACACTGACACAACCACACAACAGCAACACTGACACAGCCACACAACAGCAACACTGACACAACCACATAACAGCAACACTGACACAACCACATAACAGCAACTCTTACACAACCACACAACAGCAACACTGACACAACCACACAACAGCAACACTGACACAACCACACAACAGCAACACTGACACATTCACATAACAGCAACACTGACACAAGCACACAACAGCAACACTGACACAACCACACAGCCACACACCAGCAACACTGACACAACCACATAACAGCAACACTGACACATTCACATAACAGCAACACTGACACAGCCACACAACAGCAACACTGACACAGCCACATAACAGCAACACTGACACAGCCACACAACAGCAACACTGACACAACCACACAACAGCAACAATGACACAGCCACACAACAGCAACACTGACACAACCACATAACAGCAACACTGACACAGCCACATAACAGCAACACTGACACAACCACATAACAGCAACACTGACACAGCCACACAACAGCAACACTGACACAACCACATAACAGCAACACTGACACAACCACACAACAGCAACACTGACACAACCACATAACAGCAACACTGACACAGCCACACAAAAGCAACACTGACACAGCCATATAACAGCAACACTGACACAGCCACACAACAGCAACACTGACACAACCACACAACAGCAACACTGACACAGCCACACAACAGCAGCACTGACACAACCACATACCAGCAACACTGACACAACCACATAACAGCAACACTGACACATTCACACAACAGCAACACTGACACAAGCACACAACAGCAACACTGACACAACCACACAACAGCAACACTGACACAACCACACAACAGCAACACTGACACAAGCACATAACAGCAACACTGACACAAACACACAACAGCAACACTAACACAACCACATAACAGCAACACTGACACAACCACATAACAGCAACACTGACACAACCACATAACAGCAACACTGACACAAGCACACAACAGCAACACTGACACAACCACATAACAGCAACACTGACACAACCACATAATAGCAACACTGACACATTCACATAACAGCAACACTGACACAACCAAACAACAGCAACACTGACACAAGCACATAACAGCAACACTGACACAAGCACACAACAGCAACACTGACACAAGCACATAACAGCAACACTGACACAAGCACATAACAGCAACACTGACACAACCACACAACAGCAACACTGACACAACCACACAACAGCAACACTTTACTGATCTAGACTAAAATGGACAACTTGTCTCTTAAGTGTCGCTTAAAAGTCGACAGGATCTACTTCATTGCGCCGGATTTTTATACCATATGACTCAGTCTCTTTCCGCAGTGTGGAAAGCGTCTCACAAAGCACGAACTCCGTAGCTCCAGTGACGACCCCGGGAGTCTCCAAAAATGCACACGTGAACCGAAGGACGCGGCTCGGAATCGAACCCACAATCTTCGGAGCCCCAGTCAGACGGCTTGACACTTCGCCACGGAGGCTTCCAGACATCTTGTATGATTGCTATGTGTGTTCTCTTTCTTCTATGCTGGTCGTTTTCTGCGTCAATCGTTCATCTCCCAATGTAACACAGTCCGTCAATTAACTCATGCCAACCCCTTTGTAGCTGGTCTCCATGGCCTAGAAGTTAACGCCTTTCTCCGTAATCCTTATATTCTCATGAGTAACATAACCTGCGCGAGAATCGGTAGAGGTTCTCGCCGCGTTGGTAACTTACGGAGTATGTGAGCCAGTCGCTCAGAAAGCAATGGCAAACTACTGAGCGTAATCTTACCAAGACATCAACAATCAGCTGAAAGATGCTGATGTTGACAGCGATGTCCTGTAAAGAATATGCGAACTAAAACAACAACAATAACAACAACAAAATCTTTGTAAACATGCACATGATTGGTTGGATTTGTCAGCTAAGTTTTCTACTGGATGAGGTGACCAATCTCATGCCAAACCTCTTTTAGCGCCTATTACGACATACCTGGTAGGTTACATTGTTACTATTCGTTGCTTTACGTATACCTTCCCGTAACACACGGGCGAAGTACCAATAACTACACGCGGATTGATTCTTCATGCTGGTAAAACTAAATTACAATGATTAAAGACACATTGTCACAGTTCAAATCATAACTATAAAAAATAATCAAGTGTTTCTATTATTTACTTTCCTCGTATAGAGCCCTATATCACACGGACGTTGTAACAAATAATACACATGAATTTATTTTTCATATTGGTGAAACTAAATAACACAGTAACAAACTGTCACAGACCAAATTATAACTATAAAACAATAAGATGCTACTGTTCTTTGCTCTAAAACACACGAAAGAAGTCAATCAATCAGGTGTCGTCTCCACAAGAAAGGTTGGCTGCAATGCATCTCCAACATTGTCTGTGCCTCGCCTTGATTGTACATTTCTGTCGGACTGCGGTTCGTCCACCTCGTGATGTTTCTTCCCACTAGTATCGTTGTCCATGCCTTGCGAGCTTGAAGTAGGGTTTTTATTAGAGTGTTATGTCTTTTAACGTGGTCGAAATATTTCACTTGTCTCTGTTTTGTTTCTTTCATCAACTCTCTTTTCATTGCCAGTTTTTCTAGAACCTCTGTATTTTATTGTTTTTGTTTCCATGAAATACGACATATTCTCCTGTATATCCACATCTTCAGGGCCTCATGGTTCAGGCTTTCATGCCATACGGTGGAGTTGAATATACATAACATTTGACGATTCTCAAGTTTAATGCGTTATTAATCTCTTTAGATCAGTGGTTCTCAACCGGTGGGGAATTTCCCCCTCTCCCTCCCCTTTAGGGTTTCCGGGGGAGGAATGAAGGTTATTTCAAGATCTCGTTAATACAAGAACCGATTAGTTTATATTGTTTTTCCCTTCATACTTTACTGTTCTGTACTTCTCGCCCGTCTAAAGTTCAATTTATAAGGTAAGTAGACCCACAAATCACGTTTTATATGGACGTCTAGACTTGTTTTAGTATGTGCTATTACATTTAGCTTTCAATATTACGTATACTGTTTAGGGGCGGGGATGGGTTTTTTAGGTAGGAAATACGAAAGGGGGGAATGATGTTCTTAAAATATGGTGAAGGGGGGTACGGGCCAAAACAGTTTGAGAACCACTGCTCTAGATGTTAAAACTGTTTTCATGATTTAAATATTGAGCACAACCCACTACTGGCATCGCTGATCGTACTTCAGCATGAACCTAAGGCTTACCCACGTCAATATGGAAGCACTAGACTCGAGTTTCGCTCTCGCTTGAGCTCGTCAGTAGTGCATATCCTTGACCGAATGTTTTCATGATTCGAAAGTATATTTGGCCATTCCTATCCTCTTTTTTTATTTCTCTTGAACTTCTGCCATCATATGTTATTACAGGTCAAGGGCGACAGCCTGCTAAGAGGGAGTTCGTGGATGGCTCAGGCAGAAGATACCATCAGGGAAATGTGCACACTTGAGCAAGATGGCAGAGGCAAAGAGTGAGTCAGAGTGCCGAATAGAAATTCAGAATTGTGTGGGGTTATAATCACACTGGGACGTGAGAGCCAGCAGGCGCTACGCATGTAACCCATGGGTAAAGGAAGATGGATACATAATCAGATTGCAAAGGGCGCCATTAGTATTGGAACTCTTCGCTGGTTGTTGAAGATGAGGAATGAGCGCTTATCGGAATGCCCCGAGTACAGTCATTTCGGTTCTTTACTAAATTTAATTCAGCTCTGTTATTCCATGTACAAGATTGGAGAAACTTGTTTCTTGTTCTAGTGTCTCCGCGTTTACTGTAATGTTCATTAATGACCTATACTTTCCACTGCTAATTATCTTAGTTTCCGTGTTTCTTTTTCTGGATATTAATATCTAAGCCTCTTTGTGAACTATGCCTGTTTACTTGTTCCATTAGTTTTTGTAACTCTTGCTCGCTTTCTGCTAGTAGCCTGTATCGTCAGCATTGCTAAGATTGTTTATGATTCTTCCATTGATGTTATGTCCAGACATTCGACTTTTTTAAACATTCGTTCTGTGTATAAGTTGAAGAGGCTTGGGGACAACACGCATCCCTGCCGTACTCTGCTTTTTATCTCTATAGACGACGAATAACAATTATTTTGTATTTATTTTTTTTTTCTAAATAATATAATAACAGAAGTAACTCTCATAAAATTTAAAATATTACTTTTGATCACATTATTTTACATATTGCCATCGGTAAGACTGACTTGTTTCTATATAACTATTAAGAAAATTGTGGTGTGTTTGAAAATTATCCACTTGGTATATATTGCGAGTAACTAACGGTGATTGCCGCAAAGAGACTAATGAAACTAGAACATTATATACAACAACAAGAAATTCGCAACATTCGTTTCAGGAACCACATCTCTGATGCTTTCAATGTCTCCCTAGGGGTGGTTGAATGTTTTGCTGATGTGACATATGAAAATGACAAATTCTATACAATGTCGAAATATAGGATATGAACTTACGAAGACGTGCACTCACAAATACTTTTTTTTTTATTCGCATATCCTTTAAAGGACATCGCTGTCAACAGCAGCATCTTTCAGCTGTCTGTTGATTTCTTGGCAAGATTACGCTCAGTAGTTTGCCATTGCTTTCTGAGCGGCCGGCTCAGTGTCCCGCAAGTCACCAGCGGGGGACGAACCGCTCGCAGCTCGCTCCCGCTACGAGACTCTGCGTGACAAACGGGATTACGGAGAAAGTGTTGTAACCCCTCAGCCACAGAGACCGGCTCACAAATACTGCTGATGAAAATATATTAATGAAATCAAGTATCATTAACTTTCTTGTCAATTATTCGTTTTTGGGAGCAAGTCTGATCACTGAACAAAGTATTTCCTATCAGAGGTAAGCTATCTTTAGTTATATTATGAAGAAGGGTTAGCCAGAACTTGCTATTGATATTAGTAATGAGGAAGATGGTGTGGTGGGTCTTCGTGGTATCTTTGTCAGAGTAGATACGTTTTCTTAATGATAGTTAAGAAAGAGTCACACGCATACGTGTGATACTATACAAGACAATTACAGACATAGGCGCTAGTAGCAGATAACCAAAACAGAAGGTGCACCAGTTACCTTAGATGAGGGAGTTGAGGGGGATGTCCAATTGCTAATACTTGCTCATGAAGCTAGACATTTATGTTACGCAAACGACTCACTTTGGACATCATTGATGAACATTGACAACGTAGACCAGCTACAATATCACCTTGTAATGAAAATCATTGACACGACTGCCTATACTACATGTACACGTGTAGACCATGGACAGAAAGTTACTCAAACAGACCATTGAAATACACAGTTGAAGACTTAGGAAATGTTCAGTTAAAATTTAGAACTGTGCAAGAAATAATTCATCTGTCAGATGAACTTAAGGAAAATGATAATAATAAGGCAGACTGTGAAAATGACAACATCACAGAGATTATGAGTTTGAAGATTGGAGATGTGAAATTATGAAAATGTTTATAAACGAGAAAAGTAAACATATACGATATTGAATATGTGGTCGAGTGGGCGTCTTTATTGGAAATAAACAGATATGGCGAGCTGAAGATATGGGCAATGAAAAGTGAAATAACGATCACGTCGAGGCTAGACATTGGATTGAATCTCGCTCAGACAACATGCCAGGGACTAACTTACCAAAACTGCTGACGTATACATGTGCTTAACAAAAAGGAACACGTTTGAAAGTCATGAGGTTCACATCTGTGTGACGTTAAAGACATAAAGCATACACATATGTAGGTAGCAAGGCAGGTGTGCTAGTGAAGTTGACTGAGAACTGTATTGGTTATTGAGCGAACATGATCTGACATGTTTTTGATGCTTGTTCCCATTTCTGGCCAAAGTGAGTGAAAGCACGTTTCAAGAAAGGGTACATTTGTTGAAGCTAGTGTGATGTTGAGAATTGAAGATGATGCTAGTAATATATTTAATTAATACTTTAATAGTGTAATTATTATATATTTGATAATATGTTAAATGACTTCATTGCAAAACGTGTCACCATGTATATCATAACAAAGTAAAGCTAGTAAAATTAGTATACCTAATGTGTGTAACTATTATTTCAAGTTAATGTGTTTATTACGTAATTAATATTTTAATAATATATTCTAATGTTAAAATATATTAAGTGTTAATATTAATGTTGTTTGAATAATACATTCTAATGTCTGCCAACTCTTGACCACCTGGACGCCACTTCCCACCATAACAGAAGTTAAGTGTGCTACAAATGAACTTGCATCTGGCAAGGCTCCAGATAAGAATGGAATTCCAATAGAGGTTATCAGGAGTGAGCAAGACACTCACTCTACAGATCCGCCAGCTAATAGAGCTATGCTGGCGAGAAGAACATGTCCCACAGGATTTCAAAGATTCAACCATCATAACACTGTACAAGAACAAGGGCGATCGGAGCGACTGCAACAACTATAGGGGTATCTCACTTCTGTGTATTGTTGGAAAAGTATTTGCCAGAATTGTTCTGCGCAGACTTCAAGTCCTAGGAGATCAAGTCTACCCCGAATCACAGTGTGGCTTTCGACAGAACCGGTCTACCATTGATATAATATTCTCATTGCGACAAATGCAAGAAAAATACCGTGAACAGAATCAACCACTGTTTATTGCCTTCATCGACCTCACAAAGGCATTTGATTTGGTCGGTCGTGAGGGTCTGTTCAAGGCACTAAAGAAGATTGGCTGCCCACCAACTCTTCTGTCCATTGTGGAATCGTTCCACACAGGCATGAAGGGTATAATCAAGTTTGATGGTGCAACTTCTGAAGAGTTTGAAATCAAGAGTGGAGTTAAGCAAGGTTGTGTACTAGCTCCCACCCTCTTTGGAATATACTTTTCACTTCTACTGAAATATGCCTTTCGTGATTAGGATGGTGGTATATACATTCACTCACGCTCATATGGCGGCCTCTACAACTCTCAGAGATTGAAGGCCAAGACCAAAATTAGGAGAGTACTGATCAGAGAGTTGCTTTTTGCAGACGATGCTGCAGTTACGACCCACTCTGAGGAAGAATTGCAATGTCTGCTATCTGCATTCTCCAACGCTTGTTCTGAATTTGGTTTAACAATTAGCAAAATGAAGACACAGATTATGTCACAAGGTGCACATAAGGTACCATCAATCTTTATTGACGACGCCGAACTAGAGATGGTAGACCATTTTACATATCTAGGATCAGTGGTGAATAGCAAATTATCCCTAGATCAGGAAATCAATATCCGGATTGGTAAGGCCGCAACAACAATGAACAGGTTAAGAAAAAGAGTCTGGGGGAACAGGAAGCTTACTGCCAAAACAAAAGTCCTTGTCTATAGAGCCTGTGTCCTTAGTACTCTTCTTTATGGCAGTGAAGCCTGGACAACTTACTCACACCAAGAGAACAATTTAAACAGCTTTCATATGCGGTGTCTGCGAAGAATTCTTGGTATTAAGTGGCAAGACAAAATCACAAATACTGAAGTATTGGAAAGATCAGGTTGTGTGACGGTTTATTCTATGCACAGTCTTTGTAGACTTAGATGGATAGGACATCATAGGAGGATGGATGATGGTAGAATACCAAAGGGCATCTTTTTTAGTGAATTACAGATGGGTAAGAGATCCCAGGGTCGGCCTCTACTACGATACAAAGATGTGTGTAAGCGGGACATTATTGATACAGGCATTGATAATGCACATTGGGAGCACGTCGCCGCTGAACGTGTTGCATGGAGGGTAAAGATCAGAAATGAAATAAAGACAAAGGAGAAAATTATTGCAGATAAGTTACACACCAAGCGTGTGAAACGTAAGATGGTGCATGATGGTGGAAATGACCATGTGTTCACATGCACCCACTGTAAACGAACATTTACAGCGCGTATTGGTCTTGTCAGTCACATTCGCTACCACCATAGGTATGTGTTATTATGCCTTTTTAAAGCACAAACTATCGTCTGTCAAGACGGCAAGGTGCCAATGATGATATTCTAATGTGCACTCTCATGCTCACTTCTAAGCAAGATCATCATAATCATTTCATTGATATAATAATTTATATGTATATGTCAATAACTGTTGTGTACTTGTACCCTATTATGCATTAATTTTTTTTTTAAATTCCTAAATACATCATGTAAATTATAACATTCACGTTGTCACTATGCATTCCCCCCCCCCCCCCCCCCCCCCCTCCGATTGGCGTGGGCTAGCAGCGCTAGATTTCATTAGAAAATAGCAAGTGAAATAGGTTGATCCTTAAAAGACATACATCGGTTGAAGTACTCCAATTTACTCTCTCTACTCAGAGGACGTCCATTCAATGTAATGCATGTGACAGTTGCCTTCACAATTTGGTTATCCAGGGAATACAACACAACCGATGCCTTGTCTGGATTTATTACGGTCCCTGATTCCACACACCACTGTAAGAGTTTGACTTGATGATATATGTCAGTGTAGGTGACAGGTTTTGTCACGTTGAACTTGTTCTTCCGGTGAAGGACAGTTAGAGTATTGCTTTGCGCTCTCGACATCCTTAACAACAATACTGACATAAAACAAGAAATTACATTGCTATTGAATGTCTATTACAATTTTAAGGTTTGCATGTGAAGCCCCTCGTAGTTTACCATAATTAGTTCGTTCACACAAATAAGTTGCCAAGTCAGCAGAAAACAGGGGATGTCAGATACTAATCAAACATTTCATCTTCAACATGTTAATTAACTTATTAAGCGACGCAACAGATATCAGCGCGGCTGAAAGGTTTGTCACGCTTAACTTTGTCTTCTTACAAAGAGAGAACCATCTAATGGCAGTGAATATGTGGTTTCTGGTGGAAAATGTAAAGAATACCATGACCAGATAGAAAAGAAAACAACAATGAACAAGTCCGACAAATGAGAACCGTAAACTGATTAGAGAAATTAGCTGTAGACTGTTTCTTGTACTCAACAGATGTGATATAAAACTTTAACAGTTATTAACATCAAAGACCCAAAGTTACAAATTTAAACATCTAAGCATCTTAGTAACTGAAACATTAATACATTCAAATCACAGATCACTATCATTTACCTATGTGACAAACATATACAAGTTAAAAATAAGAAAGAAAAGCCTTGATTCCACTGTTAACTAAATTAACAAAGCGGCAACGCAAATATATTAATGACTAATGAGAATTTATAGTAACGGAAATAGGGAGTAATAACTTTAGGATAATGTAATTTTATAGTAATGTTACTTAATAAAAGTCGATTTCCGGATTTGACTTCTCATAATACGGAATAATAAATGAATCAAGGCATCCATATATAAACAAATATACATGGGACTGTATTTCTGATTAAATATAGAAAGCCATTTCAATGCTAAAAAGACAGATATTTAATAAAACAGTAATGGATAAAACGGTGAATTTCAAGTCACTTTGACCAAATAATGGAGAGAGAAAAGAGAGAAATTACTAAAACACAGACTGGAATTATTTATTTATTTTTTAAATAAAAACAAATTAGACAGACAGTTGAACTTTTAAAGGACGGAGATCTCGGAATCAAGGCAAACACACTACATCCACTGCATAGTAAAATTAAGAAGGTAAAGTGCAGCAGGTTAAAAAGAGGAAAGTCATGGATGGGACAAGCCGAAGACATTCTTCAACAGATGTGTTCACTTGAAGACTTAGAACCTGCGAGAAGTGGGTATATGTTCCAGCAGTGTTCTGTACGTCCTTTTCAGTTTGCATGCAACTTGACAGAAAATGAGACAAGAAAATCCTGTTGCCTTGGAGGCGGAAGTACACGCTTTGATCTTCGAGAATTCTTTAGAGGGCGATGCTGTCAATTACACAGATGGGTCGTTTTACTCGTTGGACCTCTCCTCAGATACATTTAATAACACACACACACACACACACACACACACACACACACACAATTTTGAGCGTTCAGTTATCAAACACCTTAGGAAATCAACATAGTTTCGTTTTTTTTTTTTTATTTCTACCTTGTCATTTAAATAAATCACTTCGCCAATTATTCAAATACTTCCCTTTTTCCGATTTTTCCGTATTTTATAAATTTGTTTCATTTATCTGTCTATATATTCTATGCCATTGTCCAGATTTCATCAATTTATATTAGGATGTTTTGAGATCAGCTCCTTCCACGATGATATCTGAACCCTGATTAGATGAAATTGTATGGGCAATAAAGAACCTGAAGAATGGTAAATGACAAGGATGTGATGAGATACCAGCTGAACTACTTAAAGCGGGTGGAGAAGAAAGCATACAAATCTATCACGCATTATGTAAAAAGATATGGAAGTATGGTATATGGCCAAACGATTGGAAAATAACTATCTTCATTCCAATACCAAAACAGGGCAACTTGAAATAATGCACTAAGTATAGAACTATTACCCTGATCAGTCATTCAAGTAAATTTTCTACTAAAAATCATAATGGGAAGACTTCGTAAGAAAAGGAAGAAGAGATTAATGCGGTTTAAGCTGGATTTAGACAAGGAAGAGGAACAAGAGATTGCATACTCAACATGCGTTTAATAATCGAGAAGTGTAGAGAATTTAAAGTTTCTATTCTCATGTTTTGTGGATTATTCAAAGGCATTTGACTGTGTACAACATCAGAAACTTTGGAAAGTCACGAGGAAACTTGAGAGTTCCATCACATGTAGTTTTTTTTTTTGTTGTTTTTTTTTCGCATATCCTTTACAGGACATTCGCTGTCAACATCTGCATCTTTCAGCTGATTGTTGATTTCATGGCAAGATTACGCTCAGTAGTTTGCCATTGCTTACTGAGCGACCGGCTCACATACCCCGTAAGTTACCGACGCGGAGAGAACCGCCACCAATTCTTGCGCACGTCACGTTATTCACGAGAGTATACGGGATTACGGAGAAAGTCGTGTAACACCTAGATCAAGGAGACCGGCATAGCAAGTTTAGGACAGAACAATCTGACCAAGGGGAGTCTGTCCTCCCTTTTTAACCAGAGGTTAACTTGCGTAGTCTGCGGCGGGTCATCAACAGGTTAATAATTTTCGCTTTTCGGCCCTCTTGATAGAAACTTTAGGGGGGGGGGGGGGGGGGGGGGGGGGGGGCTGAGTGGTCTCGAGGAATGGTGTCCGCCTCGAGTGCTGGAGGTCCCGGGTTCAGGCCCCGGCGAGGACCGGGACTTATTTAAAAAATCAACCTGGACTTCCAGTAATAAAATTTCCCCTGGTCTCTGGGTAGTGAGATCGGACGCCCGTGTGTATTGTTGCGCACGTAAAAAAATCCCTTGGCAGTTGGAAATCGAAAAAGATTTCGAGTTAAACATCTACCCAAGTATTTCAGGATCCCCGCCGATGCAACGGAGTTCGTGCATTGAGCTGAGTTTCTCCAGACTCCGGTTTCAGTTAGGAGAAAAACGGAGCACTTATGGATTAAACCGTGTACCGTGATGTTGATCCAACGACTAAACTAAACTAAACTAAACTTGATAGAAACTAGTCGATCCTAAACCTGCTGGCTGCAGGGCCAGGCGCAGTCCACACCTTGTAGATCATAGCAGAATTATGCATGCTATTAATATCTCTTTTGTGCTCAGATTTTCGAATTTTGAAATGTAGCTTCAGCAGTAGCCTATTTAACATCATTTTTTCCCGTTTTTAACTGCAGAACTGCGTGGGAGGGGGGGGGGGGGGGGGAGAAAAAGAGATGTGTGTGTGGGTGGGGGATATGTCTGTGTGGATGGGGGTGTGTGTGGGGTGGGGTAATTGTGGGTTGGTGGAGGGTGTATGTGTGGGTGATGAGGGTGCTTGTATGTGGGGGATGTGTGGGTGGGTGGGGAGATGTGTGTGTGGGTGAGAGACGTTTGGGTGGGGATGTGTATGGGGGATGCGTGTGGGGGATGTCTGTGAGGGTGGGGATGTGTATATGGGTGGGGTGTTGTGTGGGAGGGGAGATGTTTGTGGGTGACAGATATGTGTGTAAGTAGGTGGGGTAGGTGTGATTAGGTGTGGAATGTGCGGGTGGGTAAAGGATGTATGTGAGGTTGGGTGATGTGTGTTTGGCTGGGTGGATGGGGTGAGTGAGTGTGGGTGGGTAGATTGGAGATGTATGTGTTGATGGGTGGGTGGGGGATCTGTGGGTGTGAGTGGTTGAGGGATGAGTACGTGAGTGGGTGGATATATGTGGGAGATGAGTGTATGGGTGGGGAATGTTTGTGTGGATGGGAAGATGTGTGTGGGTGGGGATGTGTGTGGGAGGCAGGGGTGTGTGTGGGTGGGAGGTGTGTCTTTGTGGATGGGTATGTGTTGGTGAGTGCGGATGTGTGGGTGGGGAGATGTGTGTGTGAATGTATGGGTGGGGTGTGTGTGGGGGGGATATGTGGTTAAGGGATGTGTGATTGGGGGATGGGTGTTTGGTGGTGGGTGGGTGGAGGATGTGTCGGTAGGCGGGGTGGGGATGTGTGTGTATGGGCGTTGGATGTGTGGGTGGGTGGGGAAAATTGTGTGGGTTGGGAATGTGTGAAAGTGGGAGATGTGTGGGTGTATGCTAGTTTTGTGTGTGAGTAGGTGCGTGACGTGTGGGTTGGCGGGGATATATGTGTGTGTAGCTGGGAATGTATGGTTGGGGGATGTGTGTTTGACTGAGTGGTTGGGGTCTGTGCGTGTGTGGTGGAGGATATATGGGTGGGTGAGTGTTGATGGGTTATGGGATGAGTGGAGGATGTGTGTGTGGGTGGGGAGATGTGTGTAGATGGAAGATGTGTGGGT
>JACEFZ010006305.1:12500-65000 GCA_014155875.1 Cepaea nemoralis | reverse complement strand
CGTATAGCTTCATTCTGTATCCTCTCCATACTTTCCATTTGCATATGGCTGAGAGTCAGGATCGCCATCGCATACTCAAAAATAGAAAGTACCAGATCCGCGTATAGAAGACATAGATGGCGCTGCTCACAGTTTGCCACCGCCATCACCCGCATCGCAGCCAAATCCCGATTGGCCTTTATTATCACCTGGTCAATGTGCTAAGTATAAGCAAGGCTTCAATCAAATCATATCCTCGGGTATTTCATTGCCTGCGTTCTTTCCACAATCTCTGGGCACAGATGTACAGTTGGTGTTGGTGCGTTGAAAATATAGTTGTTTAAAGAGAACCATGTCACTGCTGCCTTTGTTGGGTTGACCATTGTACCAGCTACAACACATCTCATGTTTGTGCGATTGAGTTCTGTTTCTAGTTCCATAGTAACTCTATCTCTAACCTTACACTGACGATACACTAACATATCGTCGGCATACGACAATGTCCTCCCAGGTCCTATGATCTACTGCTCACCGGTGATTCTCACAGTGTAGGCGTTGAACAGCAACGGAGATAATGTGATCCCTGCGGCAGGCCAGGATATATAATCTATATATATTGATATATAATGACATATAATCTGACTCAGAAATCTAGCTGTAACTTCTAAAAAACTACTTTCCGTTGGAAGAGGGTTGCAGCGATCCAATTAAGGGAGAATGGACTTATCTTCAAGAAGCTGAAAAGTAGTTAAAGAAACTGAAATGTTAAGAATTCCAACAGTACTCTTTTATACGCATCCTCAAGATCAATTGTTGCAGCACATATTTCAGTCCCTGAGTGGAAACATTCATACACATCATAGGCAAAAACTGTTGCGTTGGTCCATGTTTCTCTATTTGGACGGTACCCTCCAAGGATAGGTGGGGAAAGACAATGCCTCTTTAGCTGGCCTGATATTTTTCTGGCAATTAACTTCTCAAGCAGCTTCCCTATTTTATTTTGCATGATGATTACCCGATATCCCTGAATTTTTGTGTGGTCTTTGTCAGTTTTCGGCAAGGGAATCAGATAAATGTATAACCACGCCTCCTTGATGTTAGCACTCATTATACTGTAGTTGCACAAATCTGTTAGTTTCTCAAACTCGTTATTGGTACACATTCAAATGTTGTCATACCTTATACCAGTGTTTCCCAACCTTTTTTATGCTATGCCCCACCTAAGCCTTTCTAAAATTCCCCTCAACATACGCATCATTTTTAATATTAAAAAATTGAAATTTTCACTTAAGAAACTTGAATTTTCATTTTTTTTAAAGAAGGGCTCACGGTTCCCAGAGGGCCAGAGCCCTACCCCCCCCCCCCCCCCCGGCCCGCGTCCCTGTGTGTTGGGTGAATTTTTTTTTTTTGGTTTGGCAGTTACCCCAGACAAGCTGGTTCCCCGCCTCCCCCTTTTTTGTGTGGACCCTTAGTCTCACTGTGAGCTATTGCCCACAGTGGTCCACCAGGCCCACATCTAAGGTGAAGATATGTGATGGGTATTTATTTGATCATCCCGGCCCCCGACCAGACCAGGCGCACTACTGGGGGGAGAGCAGCAAATGCACCCGATCCTAGCCAAATGACCGATAGGTTTTAGGAAGAAATCACTAGGAAATAATTGAGCAAACACAGTAAGTAAATTTTCAAAACATATAATGGAGAACTGAAATTCAAGTACAAAATAATTTTAATGAAAGATTTTTCTATATTATTTTAATTATTAGTAATTATTTAAATTTAGTGAGATCCTTGCGCTTGATGCTTGCTGCAAAATGATTTTATGTCAGGTTCCAATTTAGTTAACTTCAGTCTCAAGTCTCCCCGTTTTGTTATATCCAGCCGATTTCTTCCATTTTCGAATTGCCCCCCTTAACAATCGAATTGCCCCCCTGTGGGGCGTGGGCCCCACGTTGGGAAACACTGCCTTATACCATCTGGCCCTGATGCGCTGTTTTTTTTTTTTTTTGTTCGTCGAAGCACAGCGTTGATTTCTTTCACTGCCACCATGTCTTCATCTGAAATTTTTTGGGACTTACACCTATCTGAGGTAACCGCCTTTGCAAAATTGTGGCCTGTCGTGTCTTTCTGGTTGATTTGCTCTAGGTAGCTTCTAAAAAGGGCTTTGACTTTATCCTTGTCAGTCCCCTTCCATATGAGGTCAGCACCCTGGAAGTCAGGAATACTCTTATCCTTCATATATTTATTTTATGTAGTCGCCAGAACAATTTCAGTGTCTTGTCTTTGCTTATTCTTTGACACAACTCAGCCCTCTTTTCACTTTTTACCACTTTAATCAGTCGTTTGAAATAGCTAACTTTTGTGTCCATGTCTATTTCCAAGTGTAGGATAAGACTAAGATGGCAACCCTGTTCTTTTGGCGTTTTGCTATTGCCTTACAGTACCATGCCTATCCACCCAGATCTTTTCCACCTCTAATTTCCACCAAGGTGGTTGCTTCCAGCGTTTCTATTTCCGCAATGATGATTTCTGCTCTTGTTGCTCCTTATTTTGACCATTTTGCCTTTTTCCACCAATATGATGCAAAGGTGGTGGCCGCTGCCATGGCACCCTAGGACACCTCATCTACACACTGTAGTGAGTGAAGGAGAAACAATAACACTGTTCTTATCACCTGGTCGACTTGCTCTCCTGGTGACACAACTATTGTTGACACAAACAAGGTCGATGGTTTCAATTGCAGCCTCGAGCTCCTCCCCCTGCATGTTGGAAGAAATGCTTCCCCATGATCTGCCTTTAGCGTTTAAATCGCCACATAAAATGACATTCTTCAAGTGACATAATATGTCACTCAAAGACTGCCACCTCTGGGAATCCACACTCGCGTTGCAGGCATAAACATTAACATACACGAATGGTTGACCGGATTGAACTCTGACAGCCTGTATTTGTATCTCGTCACTGTCCCGCTTAGGCATGTCCACCCCTGAAGCCACTATACTGTGTCGAATAAGGATCGCCATTCCCAAGTGTCGCCTGTTGTAAAAAAAAGAAAATTTGAAGCCGGCTATTTGAAGTGTAATATGTACTATACAAGTAAATGGGAATATTCTTCAACAAGTGAATCGGTACAATTATCTCGGAAGAGTCATAACATCTGATGGGAGATGCCTTGAAGAGATTAGAACAAGAATCGCCATGGCGAAGGTAGCCTTTAGCAAGATGAAAAACATTCTGACCAATAAAATGATGTCAATTGAAATGAGAAAAAAGTTTTGAGGGGATACATTGAGCCTGTTCTTTTGTATGGATGTGAAGCGTGGACAATGAGCAGTCAAGCTGAAAAGCATCTGATGGCTGCAGAAATGTGGTTTCTGGGGGAAATGCAAAGAATACCGTGGACAGACAGAAAAACCAATGACCAAGTACTACAGGAGGCAAATGCAAATCGTAAACTGATTAGAGAAATTAGACGCAGACAGTCAAATGTTTTTGGACATGTTATGAGAAGAAATGGATTGGAGAACTTGGTGACAACTGGCAAGATCGAGAGGAACAGACCTAGAGGAAGACCGAGAGTAAAATACCTGGATGGCTTGGCCACATGGCATGGATGAGACGGGAACACTGAGCTCATCCACGACTCTGGTGATCGAGTGAAATGGCGAGTCATGACCGCCCACGCTTTACGGCATGGCACGTGATTGATTGATTGATCTGAAGTGAATTACCACCAAGCCTCGTCTCTTGAAGCGCAACAATATCGTTCTGTATGACAGGCTTTCCAGAATGGGCCTGTTGTTTGGCGCTTGCACAATTCCAATATAGAATTCGAGTATTCTTGAGGCCCATACGGAAACATTTTAGCCTGGAACGTCTGGCTCCGGTGCGCCTGCCTTGTCGTTTACGCAGACCCCATCGACTTCGAGGCTGCGAAACTCCTGGTTTACGTCCTGACTCGAAAATTACACGCAAACGATTAAGCTTTTCATCTCCTTCGTAAAAAAAAAGCGGTTACAAAATATCATAAATGTCCACCGTCAACTGGACCTGAAGTATTCAAAAATCCTGTCTTGTTCCTCTGGAGTAAACTAGACAGGCCTAGGGAGGGATTGTGCTGCATGGGCAACATAACACATCGTCCCTAAATTCAACCCAGACTTTGTGCTATGGAGAGGTATATCTCCATGTTACAAACTATTGTCTGTAAAGACCGAAAAGTGGCAGTCATGTTTTAACAATTCTTACGCGTAATATTATGGCAAATGTATATTATATGATTGCAGATGATTCGTGTTTTGTTAATAATTCTACAATGTACATAATTACGTACTGAACCCATTTAAAGTGTATACTTATAGACTAGGACAATGCAACAAAGAACAATTAATAAAACTGTTGAATTTATATCATATGACTTTGAAATAAACATTGAGCTAGCGGGTTCTAACAAGTTATATACAAACATTACTACTGATAGAGGTGTTCCATAGTCGATCGATGAGACACCTTTTGAAAGAATTAGAAATGTGGTGCTGCGAACACCATGGATAGTTAAAACGAGTAATGAAAATATGTTGGACAGAGACGAATTCACACATACCAGTACATCCACCCAGACCTTAGGATTCTCTTGGTACACACATAAAGGAGCACAGAAAATGAGTTTCGTTATTACCACCATCATACTTAGGTGCATACAGCATTGCTTTTTAACATTCCAACCCTTTACTGGCACCCACTCATGCATTGGACGAACATCCACCGATGCACTCCTTAGTTTTCACTCTCGGACTGGTTCCAAATGTTCCTGTATGTAGCCGGGGCGCAGTGTTGGGTTGAACGTCCAACCTTGCTTAAATACCCCAATGGCTCGTGAATTCATAATCTCTGCATCAAAAGTCCAACTCCTGGCCTTCACGTGTCGGAACTGTTTTAACAAACAGGAGAAGGGGCGACGGCGAGTTACTGGCGCCGCAAAAATAACCAGTATGCTCTAGATGTGTATGCATGTACATGCATGCGCAGACACGTGTGTACGCGCGTACACATCTAAACTAGAGTGAGACCACAGTCTGCTCTAGCAAAGGAAAGGTGCTGAAGATGGAGGCCACCAGCCAGGAGGCGCACCACAGAATTCAGGATGCCACGCAATTACGCAAAATGAAATATGTCGACTACTGCTAAATGTTATGGTGCTCGCCCTGCTTTGGACTCCCAGGCAGGTGCAGTGCCGGGCCCTATGTCTCGAAAAGGTCCAACCACAACTACTGAAGGTCCTTCTCAGATTTTCTGTGGAGTCAGTGGACCTGATAATAGAACGGCTGGGCATACTAAACAAAGACTTAAAATAATGCACTGGAATGCCGAGGGGTCAGCAACACAAAACAGAATTAGAAAACATCTTGGGCCAAGAAAAGGTATGTGTATGTTGCTTGCAAGAAACTCACCTCAACGAAAGTATAGCCTTCATAAGCAAAGGCTACCAGTGTTACCGATCAGACCGAAAGGACAGGCGAAAGGGTGGGATACTGACCCTTGTAAAATATAACATCACTGCTTCCCAAATCGAAGTCTACATGTAAAGGGTCTGAGTATCAGACACTTAAACTTAAAACAAGCAATACAGACCTTCAACTGATCAATTACTACTGTCCAAGTGGCCGCCCACAGGCAATGGACACACTACCATTAAAAGAAAAAATGATTGTGTGTGGCGATTTCAACAGCCACTCGCGGAGCTGGGGCTATGATCACATGAACCAGAGAGGAGAGAAACTGGAAGATGGCAGGATGAGAATAGACTCATCTTGATTAACAAGCTGTCCGACCCACATACTTTCTACTCGAAATCATAGCATACTTCAACTACACCTGACCTGGCTTTTCATTCACCAGGCCTGGAGTAGAACATTACACGAATTGTTTGGAAACAACTTGGTGGCAGTGACTATCGGCCATCTTTCTAACTGTAGAAAATGAGCTTGTAAGTGAAAGCAGCACCCTCTCGGGGTGGAACTGCAAGAAAGCAGACTGGGCAATATACAAGCATCGCACCAGCATACTGGTAAGAAATTTGAACACTGAGAAAGACATAAATAAAGTAGTTGAAGAGTTTGGGAAATGCATACTGGCAGCGCGAGAAACAGTACCAAGAGGAGCCCGTAAACAATATATACCCTACTAGAGTAGTGGACTAGAATAGTTGCATAATGATGTGGAAGTGTGTAGAATGCAAGCAGAGGCCACACCCAGCCAAGAACACAACAATACATTTCCACACCTAAAAGCCAAATTTCAAAGGGCCAAGCTGCAGGCTAGACAGAAAAGCTGGCAGGAGAAAACGGAGTCTCTGAACTTTGAAAGAGACAAAAGAAAATTGTGGAAGCTAATAAAACAACTTAACGATGAGGACACCGGGAGAAATTCAAAAATTGCACTAGATAAAGATGGAAACATCTTAACAAGAAAGCAAGCAGCTGACTATTTTGCGGATTCATTCGCACAAGATAACAATATCACAATTAGTCCAGAGAAACAACAAGAGATTCGAGAGAAACGGCAATATACAGAACAGAAGGAAATAGTTCATGAGGTTCTGGAAGCACCCATCACAATCAGCGAACTGGAGCTAGCCATGTCAAAACTGAAAATGAGAAATTCACCAGGAGCTGATGGTATCTCCAATGCAATGATCAGGAACCTAGGAACAGAGGCCAAAGCAAAGCTGTTGCACATTTTCAATAACAGCTGGACCTTAGACAGTGTTCCACAAGCCTGGAGAGACGCAATCATGATACCCCTCCTAAAATCAGGGAAAGATAGGTCCATGCCTCTAGCTACAGATCAATTAGCCTCACCAGCTGTCTCTGAAAAACACTGGAGTGCATCATCAATAACAAACTGCAGTGGTACATTGAAAGTAAAAACATCCTTGTGCCACAGCAGACTGGCTTTAGGCAGTGCTACTCTACGGAAGATCAGACAACCTAACGCTCTCAAGAAATTGAGGATGCATTCCAAGAGAAGAAGCTGGTGCTTGCGGCATGGATAGATCCGAAGAAAGCCTTTGACAAAGTCTGGAAAGAAGGTCTGATGAAGACACTGAGAAACTGCAAAGTCAATGGAAGAATGTGCAAATGGGTGAAAGCTTACTTGCACAACAGAAGAGCCCGAGTACAGATAGGCGGACTCAAGAGCAAGAAAGTACTACTGCGTCATGGTGTTCTACAGGGTGGAGTCTTGTTCCCCCACACTTTTTCTAATCTTCATCAATGATCTTGTTGCTAATCTACCGCATGGAATTAAAGCCGATGTACGCCGATGACCTGGTTCTATGGAGCACAAATGAACATGCATCAGTGGCCACCAGATTGCTACAAAGAGCTGTAGATACATTTGTTGCATGGGCAAATAATTGGTGTGTCAGCATAAACACTGAAAAGTGCAGCACCACCCTATTTTCCCTCTCTCCAAAACAAACGGGAGGGAGCATCCAGATAATTGGAACACCCCTAAGAGAAGATAAAGAACCAACATACCTTGGAGTAACATTTGATGGCAGGCTGACATTGAGAAAGCATATCAACAAAGCAGTAGCAAAAGCCAGTAGGAAAATAGCCATCCTGAGAAAGCTAAGTGGGACCACATGGGGAGCCAGTGGGAAAATACTTTGCAAAGTTTATCAACAGAGCATACGACCACACCTGGAATACGAGTCAACTGCGTGGTGTTCCGCATCAAACACCACACTACAAGAGCTGGACAAGGTGCAAAATCAAGCATTCAGAGTCACCACAGGTGGGATGAGATCATCCCCTATAGTGGGAATGGAGAAGAGGGGGGGGGGGACTCAAGCACTGAGAGAGCGCAGAGATACGAAAACGTTAATACAAGCAGAAAAGTTCCTCAGCTTGCCAGGCCACCCCATGAAGAACAGATTTGAAAACCTAGTTATGGGGCGGTTGAAAATAAGTAGTTTTAACAACCAGACCAAACGACTCTGCAGAGAAACCACCGATCTGCCCACAGTTGGTATCCCCCTAACAACTATTCCAGAGCGAACTCCATGGAAAGATGAACATAGACTATCATTACAAACCCATACAAAAGTGAGAGGAATATTTGACAAGAAAGAACAGAAAAGTGTACAGCACAGAACAGCCACTCCCAGCTTCCTTGATGAAGAATACCCACAGGACCTCTGGATCCGAGTCTACACAGCTGTTCGAAATGGAGGAGCGGGAGTGTACATAGAATACCCAAATAATACTAGCGACATAGCCAGAGTACCGAAAGGAAAGTACTGCCATAACTATGATGCTGGAATTGAGGCAATCAAGATAGCAACAGAGAAATTACTAAATACCAACAATGGTACACAATCTGTGGTGCTTTTGACAGATGCAAAATCAGTACTCGAGGCGCTCCTGTCTGGGAAATTGCCAATACTAAGGATACTACTTTCTGAACATATGCGGTGTCTGCGAAGAATTCTTGGTATTAAGTGGCAAGACAAAATCACAAATACTGAAGTATTGGAAAGATCAGGTTGTGTGACAGTTTATTCCATGCTCAGTCTTCGTAGACTTAGATGGATAGGACATCTTAGGAGGATGGATGATGGTAGAATACCAAAGGATATCTTTTTTGGTGAATTACAGATGGGTAAGAGATCTCAGGGTCGGCCTCTACTACG
The DNA here is from genome assembly GCA_014155875.1 of Cepaea nemoralis. Lineage (NCBI taxonomy): Eukaryota > Metazoa > Mollusca > Gastropoda > Stylommatophora > Helicidae > Cepaea > Cepaea nemoralis. Next base: position 56,323 of record JACEFZ010006305.1, on the reverse strand, counting down.
ATACAAAGATGTGTGTAAGCGGGACATGATTGATACAGGCATTGATAATGCACATTGGGAGCAAGTCGCCGCTGAACGTGTTGCATGGAGGGCAAATATCAGAAATGGAATAAAGTCAAAGGAGAAAATTATTGCAGAAAAGTCACACACCAAGCGTTTGAGACGTAAGATGGTGCATGATGGTGGAAATGACCACGTGTTCACATGCACCCACTGTGAACGGACATTTACAGCGCAAATTGGCCTTATCAGTCACACTCGCTACCGCCATAGTTAAAAGTTATTATGCCTTTTTAAAGCACAAACTATCGTCTGTCAAGACGGCAAGGTGCCAATGGAATGGACTTTCTGAACTTAGCAGTCAGCATAAGGTGACCATACAGCGGATACCATCCCACTGTGGAGTACCCGTAAACGAAAGAGCTGATCAATTGGCTAAGGAAGGAGCCAAAAGAGAACAGCCTGATGTGCCCGTTACTTACCACCAAAAGAAAAGAATGATCAAATCAGTCAGAAAGCCAACAAAACCTGCTCAAGATGACTACCACGATATGGACAGACCAGAACAAGTCATTATTCTGCGCCTCAGAACAGGACAATAGATTACGCAACCTCATGTATACACAATTCAAGATTGGTGAAACAGCCGTATGCACATGTGGTTTGGCGTCGCAGACAGCAGAGCAATTACTCCAAGACTGCCTAAAATACGATACATCTAGGCAAACCTTCTGACCTAGAGAGACATCAGTGGAAGATAAAACTCTATGGACCGCTGAGTGAACTAAAACAGATAGTTAAATTCATACAAGAGACAACATTGCAGGTATAGACATATTTCAAGCGAACGGAACGATTGAGTGATTGATTGATTGATTTAGGAACCGACATCAAGTGAACGAAAGAAGAACTCTCGGACAACCGTCATATATCCATTGCTTCGTTTCCCGCCTTATCATCCTCACCCCTGTTTTTCATGTACCACTTTACATCATTTGCCTGGGATCGTCACTGAACCATTATCATCCCACGACACTACAGACATAGCTGTTACAGACATAAGAGTTCATTCATTCAGTAGCATGTCCTTTGCAGAATCCCGCTCCCATAAGAAACTTCCGGAAAACTTCTCGATCACAAGCAAGATGTCCCGCGTCCGATACACCCATCTGGAGATCATCCGCCACATCCTGCACCCATCTTCTCTTTGGCCTTCCTCTTCCTCTCTTCCCAGTCATATACCCATCCATTATTGTTCTCTCCAAACTTTCATGACGTTTCAAGTGACCAAAATATATTAATTTTCTTTGTTTTATCGTCTTTAATAGCCAACCCTCTTCAATATTCAGCTCTTGAAGTATGGATGCATTTAATCTTTTCTTTACCCAATATATTCTTAGACCCCGTCTATAACATTTAAATTCAAAGGCATTTATGCACTGTTCAGTTTGTTTGGTAAGTGGTCAGGTCTCACAGGCGAATGTTGCAATGGGAAAGATGCATGGACTTAAATATCTAATTTTTGTAGTTCTATCTGTCTCACTCCATAATTTATTCAGTTGTTTTAGTCTTTGAAGAACAACTGACTGTCGTGGTTTAATTTCTTTCATTGTGTGCACCATTGTTGGTAATCAATGACCTAAGATATTCAACCTTTTCCACCACCTCCAATCTTTCCTCATTAAATATATTTCTTTCTCCATAGTAGTTTTATCTGTATGCATTATCTTTGTTTTTGCTATGTTAAGATATAAGTTGTGATTTTCACTATTTCTTTAGGTTGAGGTTATTAAGTTTTCTATACCATTCTGTGATATGGATAGTAAAACTGTATCATCAGCACATCGAATCTATGGTATTTCATGACCACCGATATTTAGGGCATCATGTTGCTCCCTGGCCATATCATCTCTTACATTTCTCATTATATTTTCGGCGTACCGGTTAAACAAATAGGGGAACAGCACACATCCCTGACGTACTCCTTGCCTAATGTCAAACCAATCTGATGTATTGCCATCTATTCTAACCGCTGCTTGTTGTTCTAGACAGAGCATTCTTATGAGTTGTATTACATATGGTGAAGAGCCCATATTCCTCATGATTTCCCAAAGCTTCTAATGTTGTACACAGTCAAATGCCTTTGAATAATCCACAAAACATGAGAATATGTTTACATTAAATTCTCTGCACTTCTCTATTATTAAACGCATGTTGAGTATGTGATCTCTTGTTCCTCTTCCTTGTCTAAATCCAGCTTGAACTACGTTAATCTCTTCTTTCATTTTCTTACGAAGTCCTCCCATTATGATTTTTAGTAGAATTTTACTTGCATGACTGATCAGGGCAAAAGTTCTATAATTGGTGCATAATTTCAGGTTGCCCTTTTTGGTATTTGAATGAAGGTAGTTCTCTTCCAATCTTTTGGCCATATACCATATTTCCATAACTGTTTACATAATGCGTGATACATTTGTATGCTTTCTTCTCCTCCCACTTTAATGAGCTCAGCTGGTATCTGATTACATCCTGGTGATTTACCATTCTTCAGTTTCTTTATTGCCCATGCAATTACATCTAATGAGGGTTCAGGTTCTGTCTCTGCTGTCATTGGTTCATGTATATCATTCATATTCTCAAAGTCATTCATATCATACATTCCACTGCAGTATTCCTGCCATCTTTCTAGAATTTGTCTAGATTCTGTTAAGGTATTTCTCAGCTTGTCACAGATAACATTTAATTGAGGTTGAACATTTCTTGTCAATAACTTCATTTCTTTGAACATTTCGTAATCTCTTCTATACAAGAGTATCCAGGAGAAATTCATGTTAGTATCACAACCTCGCCGGCTTCCTGGTCTAAAGGTTAGCAACTTTTCTTCGTAATCTCGAATACTCTCGTAGGTAACGTGACGACGGTGAGAATCAGCAGTAGTTCGACGAATCGCGTCGGTAACTTACGGGGTATGTGAGCCGGCCGCTCAGAAATCAATGGCAAACTACTGAGCGTAATCTTGCCAAGAGATCAACATACAGCTGAAAGATGCTGATGTTGACAGCGATGTCCTGTAAAAGATGTGCAAAAAAAAAAAATATCACAACCTCGGATTCTGAGATAAGTAGAAACATTTTTTTTTTATTTTTATGTTCCCTTCATTGTTCTCATTGTTTCATCTTTTCATTCTTCTCATCCTGTTCGTATTCTTTAATGTAGTCACTGGAGGGTTTCTACTTGATTATATGCTGTGCTTTTTGTATGTATTTGTTTGCTGATGAAGACTAGTCGCCGCAAACTTCCTGTGTTTTTCGTAATTCTATTCTGTAAAGCTGCAGTACTTTGTTTTATTTTATATTGCTTGAATGTATTAGTCTCTTGGCTTAAAATATCTTTTGGGAGAAATTTGGTACACAAAGTTGGCAACGCTAATGTCGTTTTTATTTCGTTTATTGTGGCGCTGGTCGTCAGTCATATAGGAAGTTCGGTCAAAAATCCTCTTGGCTTTTCCCGAGGTTCTCGACATTTTAGTTTATTATTCTCTTGATTTGCATTAAGTAGATTGCATTACCCTACTCTAAACAGTATCCTCTCATTGAGGTTCTATACGATTATATCTGCTTTTCGTCCAATGTTCCTTTTTTGACGCCTTATGTTTTCTATTCCCTCTTTTGTCTCATCATGCTCTCTAAGCTTTTCTTGTGCTTACTGTCCTTCGATACTTACTCTTGGTTTACTACATCCCGCGTTGTCACCAGTTTTATCGTTCCTTCTTCCTCTTTCTTAGAAACAAAGTTCAATATACCATACGACGGGAAAAGAAAAATTACTTTAAGAACTTAGTAATGGATAAAACAAATAGTAAGGATATATGGAAGGCAATTAACACCTTGACAAACAAGTATAACTTCCGAAATTCTTTACCATCAAATCATATTACATGCGACCAATTCAGTAATTTTTTTTCAAACTGACATAGACCAGTTGAAGGCTTCAATACCTAATTCTCCTTGAAACTTATCTTTACTGTCATCGTTTTGTGAGAATAGATGCTCCGGCGATATTCTTTCCGACATACCGCTAATGACAATCACTGACGTATTCACTTACCTCAGTAACCTAAAAAACACAACCTCATCTGGGTTAGATGGAATCAGCAACCGGATTCTCCGTTGTGCTGCGCCAGTGATCTATATATCACTAACCTATGTATATAATCAGTGTCTCACCAAAGGCCACTTTCCATCAGCTCTCAAAATCACTAAAGTGTACCCTCTTCTTAAATCTGGTTCATTGGACAATAATCTCCCTAACAATTACAGACCCATTTCCTTACTATCATCACTATCTAAGCCACTAGAAAAACACATCCATAAAGTAACATTACAGTATTTAGTTCGCAACAAGCTTATTGTTGACAACCAATCAGGATTTCGACCAAAATATTCTTGCCATACGGCCCTAACAAACATGATAGAAAATTGGCACCAGAATATAAACAACAACAGTCTATGTGGAACTGTGTTTATTGATTTCAAGAAAGCATTTGATATGATAGACCATGTTATTTTAATTAAAAAACTTGAGACAATGAAAATTGGCCCTAATGTAGTCACTCTAATATCATCTTTTCTATCAAACAGAAAGCAAGTAGTATCACATAATAAATGTCTGTCTCATACCACTACCTTCAATATTGGAGTACCGCAAGGCTCTATTCTTGGCCCTCTATTGTTTGTCATATATATTAACGATCTACCTTTACATCTTTCGTCGTCCTGCGATCTATTTGCAGACGACTGTACAGTGTATACAAATGCTGAAAACTGTATTTTATTGGAGTCGTCTTTACAACAAGAATTAAATAATGTAGTTAGGTGGAGCTATTCAAACCGTATGCAAATTAACATCACTAAAACAAAATCAATGTTACTAACAACCAGACAAAGACTTCAAACTCTAAGCTCACACACATCACTTCAACTTCACATCGATAACATGCCAGTAGAAAGTGTAATTGAGCACAAAACATTAGGCATAATCATTGATAGAAACCTAAACTTTAATTCCCACGTTCAAGCGCTTATTAAACAAACAGCGAAAAAGGTCTACCAACTAGCCAAAATTAACAACTTCCTTGATGAGGACACAAGGAAACTATTCTATACTTCTCATATACAGACACACTTTGACTACTGCTCTACAATCTGGGACGGTTGTTCTAATTCAAACACCAAGCGACTTTACTCACTCCAGAAACGGGCCATGAGTCTAATTTATAACAAACATTTATCTGACAATCCTAGCCTGTATAAACGCCTTCAGTTACTACCACTCCGCAAACGCCTGCTTTTCAATAAAGCTAAACTAATTCACAAAATCCTGCATCGGAATGCCCCAAATTACCTTTGGCCATTGTTTAAATATAATGCTAGACACAGTAAACGTTTAAATATATTACACATTCCGAAGCCTAGGATTGACTTATACAAAACAAGCTTAACGTACTCTGCAGCTCAGCTGTGGAACAATCTTCCACAAGAAATCAAAGACATCACCAATCCCTATTCATATAATCGCAAATTACTCGAACACTATCTCAGTACGGATTATCTTCCCCCTTAATAATAGAGATAATAATAATAATAACAAAACCCTAGTATAACAGCCAGTCCCCTTTTGGTAGGCCAGTATATTCCACATGGCTAATAACAAGTGTCAGATCATTATCTAATGTTACTGTGTCGTGTAGTCTTGATGTTCGCATTTTGCCCATGCCTTTATAATGCATATCTTTTATATTGTTGCTGTTCTCTGTTAGCCTTGAATGATGTGTGAATGAAATAATGTATGAAAGAGAGTGATAGAAGGGCAGAATGTTAGACGGGCCTGCGTGCCCAATTCTTAACCCTTTGAAAATAAAGTTTGTTCGTTCGTTCGTTCCTCTTTCCCCTTCTACCACTGCTCACTCTTCGTTCACTACAATCCGAGTTGTCACCCGTTTGACGTTCCTTCTTCCTCTTTCCCCTTCCACTACGGCTCATTCTTGGTTCCTATTTTTTCCTACATCCTGAGTTTTTGTCTACCTGTGCCTTTCTCCCATTTCTTGCAGGCCTGATAGCCGTTTTAAATACCCTTGCGATGGAATGATGTTTCTGATTACCAATGTGTTTTGTACCCTGATATGTTTTTCTGACAGCCTTGACAGGAGAATGACCAGAATCAACGTTTGGCTGCGTTTCTCACGTATTGATATGTATTACTACTCCCATTACTACTATATATATATATATATATATATATATATATAATTACTATATACATATAATTACTATATATATATATATATATAATTGCCATTACTATATATTTTTTTTCCTTGAAAAAGTCAACAGCTTCACATACCTAGGAAGCAAAATGTCATCTACAGGGGACTCAACACCAGAAATATAATCTAGAATCGCACTGGCATCTAGTGCTTTCAATAAACTGTCAAACATCTTGAAGTCAAAGACACTCAGCAAACACACAAAACTTAACATCTTCAACTCTTGTGTGATTCCAGTGTTAACGTATGGATGTGAAAGTTGGAAATCAACGGTAGCTTTAGATAAAAAATTAGACAATTTTGAGAACAAATGTCTTAGAAGACTTCTAACCATCCACTGGACAGACTTCAGAACCAATTCGCAAATAAGACAAGAGACAAAGCAAGATACAGTATCAAATTTCATAAGAAGACGCCGTTGGAACTACATCGGCCATGTACTCAGAATGGACAAGACAAGACTCCGCTACCAAGCCCTCATATGGTCACCGGTAGGGAAAAGAAAACGGGGAAGACCAAGAGAGACCCTGCGTAGAACCATCATTAGAGAAGGCTCATTCAACGGCCAAGTAAATATCCAAGATCTACAACAGGTAGCAGCGAACCGCCAGGCATGGAGAGACAGGACTTCTGCCCTATGCGCCGCCTTAGGCTCAAGAGGAAAGACTAACTAACTAAATTACTATATATATATATATATATATATATATATATATATATATATATATATATATATATATATATATATATATATATATATATATATATAATCTCCCCCACACACAGATACTCTCTCTCTCTCTCTCTCTCTATCTCTCTCTTTCACACACACACACACACACACACACACACACACAGACACATCTTAGTGCAATACCAAACGCTGGCATACAATAATTGAATATAGTTGAAGACAAAACTTCTGTGTGGGGTAGGTGCCGCTGCTTACAATCGTTAATGTTCACTCGCATCATTGACCGGACTTTCCATCTCTCAAGTAGTCCTTACATACACAGACAAGTCCTCAAACGAGTACCATGTTCGTTGAAATACACTTGAGATGTAGATAAAGGGCGTGGAGCTGATCATATCTAAAGTATTTGTCATTGAAAATATATATGCTGGTATAATGTCCTTGTGTCTCTGCCTTGCATCTAACGTATGACCTCTCTAACTTGTATGACTTCTATAACTTGGATGACTGGTCTCTCTTGTAGGACTTGCCGGTAAACTATCTCGATAACTGAATGAGGAGCTCTTTCTTTCCCGATTCGGAACGACAACTCTGGTTGTGAACTTTCCTCGCGCTAACCCAAGTTTATGACACTATAGTCAGTTTTACAAATGATTGCCTTCATTCACGATAATTTTTTTTTGAACAGTTTCTGTTGCATCGTAATTAAATTTTTTCCTGCCGTCTTATATTTACCCCCACCCAAGGAATATGTCATTGATAGGTCCAAAGGCAACTTAAATCACAGAAAGCGGGGAAATTTCTTTGAAACTTTGGCGAAAATTCAGTGAATTCACGCTAACATACTTGTTTTACAGTATAGCATGTCAACTCGCGCGATGACACAAATCGTTTCCAGTTTCGTATGAAAGTGTGTGCAGTGTGTAATATTAGTAAAGACAGAGAATTTACAGAGGCATGGGGTAAATAATGTGGAATCGAAATGGAAATGGACAGGAAAGAAGAAGGAATATATTTCTTACCTTATTTTTCATCATCTTCTGGTTTCTTCAGCTGCTGGTTAATAATGTGTACACAAGGAGCCATATTACTAGGATGCATTTAGCTTTTTACATGGACTTCATGAAAGCTTCCAAAACAGCTATGCGTTAATATACGTGTGGAGTGACCAGAGATGATACCACAATTTAGTCATCATGTGTCAGTTTTTAAGGATCTGTTCAGCTGTCTGTGTAGTTTGTTCACACCTGCACATAGGTGGTTTATCCTCCTCCAGAAATGTCAAGCATTCTCTGTCCACATTGTCAAAGAACATTTCGAGCCAACATAGGCCTTATCAGCCATCTTAGAACTCACGGCTCCATACTTTCAACCCTCTGGATGAAATTAATGGTCATCATCATTCTTGATGGACAAACAACATAACACATAGGTGGCAGAACAGTTGTGAGTCTTCGTGAAAGATTGTCTACTCTGCGTTTTACTGTTCAGAAACGGAACATGATTGCCTGTTGTGCACGAAGAATATAGTTGTGAATGTCTCTGTAGTGGGCTTCCTTCTTAACGGCCAAGATGTTGGTCCTCTTTTCATTGAAGTTTATAGATTGATTCGTATATTCGTGTCTTGTCCTCTCATTTGACGTGTTTGTTCTCAAGTTTCTTGTTATGCCACAATATGTCAGTTCCCACCACAATATTACTCTTCTGTTGGTATTCAATGCTTTTAGTGTTTGTTTTTCAATGCCAGTTGTTTGTCACTATTGAGGGGTTGCGGAACTGAAAATACATCACTGTGGAACAAACTGTTGCCATTGAGAAGTTGTATTGTTTGTGCCGATGTTGTAATGTTTAGGGTCTGCAATTCTTCCGAATAGTTGGAGCAAAATATCCCAGTAGGTGTGCACGTGGATTAATGTCTGCGATCTACCCAGACCTTAATCTGTGCAGGACGATTCCAGTAGGTTGATGACTGATCTCGGTTGCATAACATTCAATCCAACCTTTCTCCAATAGTCATCTTCCTCTTTCAACACATGGTTCTCACATTTTTTCCAGTAACTGTTATCAATATTTATTAGCGTGGACTGGGTTAGTATTTTGACGTTAGAAAATTTGAATGTAGTATTGTCAGCTGCTACCAGCCTTTTAATATTAGCCCACACAAGTTCTGTAGGGTTTAAATGAGAATGGTACTGCGGAAGTCTCAAGCACTTATGGCCAAGCTCTTCTATCAACATATCGATTTAATATTTCTTGCGTTTTTGCGTCTGTTGTACAACAATTCTAGCTTGAATTACGTTTCTGGAAATGGTATGTTTTCCCTTCGGAGCCATATTTTTATTGCTTCCTTTGTGCTCGATGCCGCAGTTTATGTTGTCTTCTTGGGCAGCAACATTGTGATATGATGCATTGTCCATAATTAGACAAGACGATCTATCTAGGGATGGACACACTGTATTCTCGAGCCAACCTCTAAATAGATTACCATTCATCTCATTATGATAATCCCTATTGTCAGTACGCTTTGATACGAACACGAGTCCAGCATTCTGTAGTAAGCCATTATGAGTACTACCAACATGGGCTACGACCATGGAGCTAGAATGCCGGGCTCTCCTCCGGGAGACCCGGGTTCGAATCCTCGGTAAGGAAGTTTACTCCCGTGTGTTGCCGGGGCCCATAAGGGAAGCAACGAATAGCAACACTGTAGCCTACCACGCATGTCGTAAGAGACGACTAAGGAGGGTTGATGGCTCCGTCGCCCTGCTACTGAGTGAGTGCATGGCGCGACACTGTGAGCTGTGAGTTTTGTGTGAAATGCTTTTGAATCTGCCTGAGTTTTTTTGGAACGTGACTGCATGTTCGGAGTGATGGCAGGTGGCTATGTCCCAGAGTTGACCGGTTTTTGTCTTATGCAGAAAAGCGTGGTTGTTGGGCTTCTGGCTGACTGCCACTGCCATCAGCGATGAACTGTATTTTCGTGGACTGTGTGGGTGAACATCTAGGAAACATTCAGATAGGAAAATGACTGCCGATTCCATCAGAGATGAACTAGGTGTTTCGTGGGGGACTGGTGTGTTGACATTCTGGTGGCGGCATTATGCACAGTGTATCTGTGCGGGCTGTTGTTTGTCGAGACTCCTGTCTTGTCCACTTTTCACATTGGGCAGTGGGGAGCGTTTTGTGTGATATTCACTGGCACAGGAACGGAGCATAGTGGGGACGACCCGTTGCTGTGAAGTTGTAACTGCGACAACTAACTAACTAACTAACTAGCTATGACCAAACGCTGTCCTTTACTACTGGGCACATATCGCTATATCTTTCCATCCACTGATTGCCATTCTTTTTAACTTGTGTGGTGCGCATTGATCCACGTCTCATCCAAATACACTATGTCATAATTTTCTTTGAGCATTTCCCTTGTTTCACGTAGTTATTTGCTTCTCATGGCTCCTAAATGTGATTGCTCGCAAAGGATATGTCTACTTCCCTTGTACTTTCTAAACGTGAAGCCTAATGTCCTTATAATTTTCCACAAAGTTGTTTTGGATAGCTCTATGTCATTGCTCTTTCCCTACCAAACCCTAGTTTTCTTACAGGCACAGTTTATGTGATATCCAGCATTTTTATAATAGCTCGCCTTATGACATCCTTGACAAAGCTGTCTACGGTTGCATTTCTACCTACCGTTTGCTTATTGCGTGGTTTGATTCAAATTCTTGCACCCATCGACGAAATGACCGTTTACTCAAACGCAATGCATGCACTGTTCTTTTCTCGGGATTTGTAATAGTATGAAACAGTTTCCTACGATCAGCTTCTTGGCAAAAATGTGTGCACAACTTCACAACGATGCTTTGAAGTGTACAATATTTCACATTCAATTCTATTCAACAATATTCACACATTCAGATGTTGGCAATAAATGGTAAGATTTATAAAATAATCACTTTTCATGAAAGTACCCGCTATTGGTAGAATTATTGACGACAACTCTGAACACTCCCGTGACGTCGTGGTCATTATGTCATTCTCGTGCAGCACGAGAAAATTCACTATTTAACACTAATGTTTTCATGTGAAGATAATATTCTGAACATAATATGCACTTCATTTCTGACCTGTAAATTTTATACCGCATAGAAACAAACATTGAAATCTTCCGTACAATCTCAAGAACAAAAGATTTTTTTTTTTTTTTTTTTGGTTGGGTGGACATAATGATAAAGTTATATGCTAAATCTCATAATTTTCCCTCTGTTGGTTACTGCGATATGGATCTTTATATGGGGGAAAACAAATGTATACGGACTATAGAGCTCACGTGCTTAACCGCCTGATTAGCTTATGGGCATTTCACATATTTTTGTCTAGTTATAATCTGTTTTTATTTGAATTGTTGTGTAACTGTCTTTAACTCTTTACTTCTCGTCTTTCAGTAATAGACACTCTATCGAGATTTCTGACACCTACCCTCTATTATTTTCTCCATTTGTGTGTTCGTTGACAATGACGTTGGTCAACACACTCGACTTTAAATGCATTTGTCTTTTGTTTAATGAGCTTCCTTGTCATATCTTGTGTTCATTCGGTTTTGTTAACAGCTAGATCACAGTTATACCTACATTCGTAAGTTTTTCTTTTTTTTGCACAAAGTATAGTGTCTCCTTACTTGTCTGATGTGTACCGGTATATTATTCATATTATTCAGTCATATTTACTCCACGCCAGGCTTTTTGTAAAATTGCCTAATGTGCCACGTGTTCTGGTTATTATCATTGCAACAGACATAACTTATTCAATTATAATTTTGTGAACATTGTATTTGTGTTACAGAACACCGTAAGGCAAATATGCCTGTCTGTTTGAAGTAAAATCCATTGAAGGAAGGGTTGATTATGTTATATTCTTTTCTATTCTATTCTACAGCTACAGTTACATTAAGGTGTTCTCTACAATCTTGGGTGAAAGATGCGCTACAGAGCAGAAAAGATTATTGGTAAAGTGAGTCTAAAGTGTTCTTTATAATCTGGGATGAAAGTGCTGCTACAGAGAAGGAGATATTATTGATACAGTGGCAATGATGATGCTAATCCAGGTTTTCGCCCTTGTTTTCTCATTCATAGAAGCGACATCTTTTCACTCCCAACTACAAAGTTCTGCTAGTACAATAAACTTAACGGGAACTGCCGTTCCAAAATCTGTAAACACTGATCCTAGATTACGTCATAGGATTCCGGCAGTACCTTTACAACGCAATAAAAATGATCTCTTCAGCAAGGATATTTTCATTAGTACAAGAAGTCCGATTCTTGAAGCTGGTGGCATAACGATGAATAGAAATAAAAATAATGATAACAAACATGTGCCAACTGGAATTTCAACGTCAAAAATGAGCGCTGCACAAAGTAATATCAAAGATGAAAAAGCTGAAATATTGCCGGATAACAATACAATATACATCAACGAACATATGCATTTTGCAAAAACACTGAATCTGGAAAAGTATGTTTCCCTTGGGATTGATCAAAATGACGAATTGACCACCAATAAAAAAATAATAGACAACACATCAAATAAAAATAAGTCGCCAAGACGACAAGGAATGAGAGCACAATATTATTCGAGTACGTCTAAAATCAAAAAACCTCCAGGGTTCCAAGCTCCAGCTGGGGACAAGGTACACGACTTGCATTATGAAGAACGTCCCAGCGAAAGCAACCAGAAATGTGCATGCGACAAAACAATGTGTGACTTTTATTTCTGTTATCTGACTTCAGTGCCTCAAAATCTACCGCCCAATATTACTGACTTACAACTAAGTACGAACTATATCGACACTTTGACTGCAAATGCCTTTTTGCGATACCGATGTCTTGAACATTTGGATCTGACCGTTAACGCAATAAAAGCTATAGAGGATAAAGCATTTAACGGTCTCTCTAAGCTAACAGTCTTAGACTTGAGTTACAATCTAATAGGAAGCAATACAAGTCTGTCGGAACACATTTTTGAACCACTGAAATCCCTGAAAGTTCTGCGCCTCAACAATAATGGGTTTCCGTGCACAGAATCTCCACCATACCCAGATCTGATGTTGGCCTACCTATACAATCTGACAGACCTATATATTGACAATTATGGTGATCAAGAATACGGCCCGGGATTTAGAAACATGACGTCTTTGCGTAATTTGACTTTTTCATGCGAGTGTCCTATTCACCATTTGTCAAATACGTCATTTAGAAATGTGGGACAGATTACATTACTTAGCATAAGAAGCTGTGATATTCATGGTCTGGAGATCGATACTGGTGTATTTTCTCACTTCACTAACTTAAGAACGTTGGACATCTCTGATAATCCAGGGATAGGTACACAATATCTGCCAGTGATTCTACGTGGTTTGGAGAGATCGAATATTCAAACTTTGATAATGGATAAGGTTGTTTCTGAATTTTCTATTAATTTCATCAACAGTTCTTTAACTCAGATTCTACCCACGAGTTTAACTTCGCTTTCTGCCAGATACAACAACATTCTATCCATTGATAATGACGGTGTCAAAAGTCTGCCAATAAGCCTGAGGAGCATTGATCTCAATGATAATTATATGATTGTGGACCCGGAACAGATCTCCCTGAATGCGATGGCGGGACTTGAAACTTTATATATAAACAGCAATAGAGGGGAATGCTTAATGGGTTCCAGCGAGAAGGATGAACTAAATACACTGGCAGATTTTGATTTTTACCAAAGTGAGAAAAAAACTCGCCAAGATAATTACGAAATAAGAATCAACAAACAGCCGCGGAGTGTGGGAATCCTCTTACCCTGGAATTTAAGGCTCGTTCAAATAAGTTTAAAAAGTTTTCCTTTTGATTTTCTAAGTCACATTAATGACAATAACAATCTTGAGGAGCTGGACTTGCGGTGTAGCCAGCTAATTGAGCTGGATTTCCATGCATTCACACATTTTCCAAACCTCAAGCTTATTAATGCTGCAAACTCGTTAGTTGAGTATTTACTTCTTGCAGGTTTGCCAACAATTTCGCCACTTTACGTTCTCATTCTGGAATCAAACAATTTACATTCTTACGTAAGCACATATAAGGCTCCGTTTAATGGATTAAACAACCTTGTATATCTTGATATATCTTTAAACCATATCAGCAATTTGCCATTAGATGTGTTCTATGGGTTAGATCAATTGCAGCATATTCTGCTTCAGGGCAACACATTTTCCCGCTTCGGGGCAAACATTTCTCACATTGAACATCTGAAGATGTTAGACGTCACAAACACCGGACTATCCACATTGCCTCATCCAGTCCGTTCACATATAGATCGCCTGTGTCGAATTAAACCGGTCCAGTTAACTGTGAAGATGTCCGGCTGTCCAATTCAATGTGACTGCTTTAATTTGGACTTTCTAAAGTGGATGGTCGAATCTCCCGCTTTTTACAAGAACTTTGCAGGATACAAGTGCAGTTATTCGGACAATTCTATCAAGGAAATATATGACGGATACGAGGCGACAATTCGGGATCTAGACAGAGAGTGTGCCAAGAACTATCCCTTGTTTCTCGTTATCCTTGCTGCCACGTTGATTCTATTATGTGCTGCAGCTGGAACCATTATTTACAGGTACGTATCGTATAGTTTATGGGTTGATTCTTCACACATACAGAGATAGTACTAACGACACCAGTTATGTGCTGGTTTATTAATCTTCTTTGGCTTCCTGCACAGAGTTCTTGTTTGCCCACATCTCTTTTAACCTGCTGTTCTCGCAGTCTGACCATGAATGTAGATTCACAACCATTACCTGGTTCTCGCAAAAGTCTTACTTCTCCTAGAGCATTCAGTATATCAGCTTGGTCTATGACTCGCCCGCCCTCCAAAGAAGCCTTACCTGCAAGCCTGTCAGCCTGATCATTTCCTTGGACATCAGCATGCCCTGGCACGAAAGTGAAACTAATCTTTGCCACCCGTGACCGCTCCTTAGACAACACCCACTGTCTTCGGACCCACCCCATCGCTATCTTCCTGTGCATACTCATTAAGTTATTAAGGAAACATACTCCGGTGAAAGTCTGCGTCTCGAGCCATGTAATTGCTTTACTTATTGCCATGACTTCCATAGTCAGACTGCTTGTGGATAAGGGCAAAAGCAGCAGCATTTTCCTTTACAATTCTTCCTCCAGCTTGAACCGTAAAGGCCTGTCAACAACTCATGTGTCAGGCATCATCGGATTCTTCTCCCACACCATACAAGGAACTTGCAAGTCGTGTGCGAGGAAAATAAATGGTACATTTTATTGCCGTTGGCTCGTTACAAGTATATGACAGTCGCTATTAAACCCACACACAAAGCCACAGAATTGCCTATCACTAGTTTCCTAAAGCCTATGCTAATTCTCTATCTAGTTGGTTACACAAACTCCTATCAACTATTCTACGATGTGAACACTACAAGTCCCGTCCCCAGTCTGACTGTTTTCTCCTCGCGTGGTTACACACCACGCGGATGCACCTTGAAGCGTCCTTTGCCTTTTGCGTGTCGTGGCACTTGCCACGCTTCCATTAGCTTTCTCTTGCTGAGTGGCGTTCGTGGCTATCATGTAGGCGGGATGCTGTCGTGACCAGAGTGTTAACCATCTGGTCCACGCCTCCGTGTCTCATGAGAGAACCAGTTAACCATCTCCCATTCCACCATCTCCCCTGCCCTTACCTCGGGGCACCGTATCACCTCTTGGTCTCCTCGAGGTTGACTGCTCTTCCCGGTGGAGGGGTTACGTTCCAGTCTTTGACAAGGCCCATGAATTTCTCACGCGTCGAACGACCGATCCATCTGTGTAAATGAAAGCATCACCCTCTAAAGAATTTTTGAATATCATAGCCTGTGCTTCCCTTCCACTGCAGGCGGATTTTCTTGTCTGCATTTTCAGTCTAGTTGGGTGCACGCTGAAAAGGACGTACAGAACACTGTCGGCACTTGTACCCAC
Source organism: Cepaea nemoralis (assembly GCA_014155875.1). Classification (NCBI taxonomy): domain Eukaryota; kingdom Metazoa; phylum Mollusca; class Gastropoda; order Stylommatophora; family Helicidae; genus Cepaea; species Cepaea nemoralis. The sequence continues at coordinate 40,293 of JACEFZ010006305.1, read as the reverse complement.
TCCTCGCCAGGTTCTGAGTCCTCAAGTAAACATACCATTTAAAGAATGTCTTCGGCTTAACCCATCCACGACTTTCCTCTTTTTAACCTGCTGCCCTTTACCTTCTTAATTTCACTATGCAGTGGATGTTGTGTGTTTGCATTGATTCTGGAGTAGTCCTGTGCTCGGCAGATCTATATTATGTCCCCCAGAGTTAGAAAATCAAGAAGGTAGCGCATCGCCCTACATGCTGTATCTCTTGTACACCCAAGTATAATACGCATAGCTACAAGACAGACGTGGTTGCGGCCTTGTGGGAGCACGTGTACACCTCGGAGGAGCAAATGGATCACCATGGTCTGGCATGAATGAGGCAACGAGGTGTGACGAGGGGATCTGGCCGACGCTCGACGCTCAGAGGAAAGGCGAGACGGACATATAACCAGATTGCTACTGGAACTATTAGTGTTGCAACTCTTCGCTGGCTGCTGATGATGGGGACGGAGCGCTTTTTGGGAATGTCCCGAATGCTGTGATGTCGGTTCCTAAATCAATAAATCAATCAATCCTCTCCATCCTTTCCATCTGCTTATGCCTGAGAGTCAGAATTGCCATCGCATACTAAAAAACAGAAAGAACCAGACACTCATATAGAAGACACAGGGTCGCTGCTCACTGTTTGCAGCCGCCATCACCCGCATCGAAGCCAAACCCCGGTTGGCCTTTATTATCACCTGGTCAATGTGCTCAGTATAAGCAATGCTTCGATCAAATAATATCGCCGAGTATTTCATTGCCTGCGTTCTTTCCACAGCTTCTGGGCGCCGATGTTCAGTTGGTGTTGGAGTGTTGACAATATAGTTGTTCAAAGAGAACCATGTCACAGCTGCCTTCGTTGGGTTAAACATTTTGCACCAGCTTCAACACACCACGTGCTTAACGATTGAGTTATGTTTCTAGTTCCACAGGAACCCGATCTCTACCCTTCTTACATTGACGATACACTAACACATAGTCGGCATACGACAATGTACCTCCCGGTCTTGTGATCTGCTCACCGGTGAACCTAACAGTGTAGGCTTTGAATAGCAGCGGGGATAATGTGATTCCCTGCGGCAGGCCAGGATATTTCGTTGTTGGCTCAGAAGTCCAACTGCCACATCTAAGAACTATTTTCCATTGGAAGAGGTCTGCAACTATCAATTTAAGGAGGAATGGACTATTCTTGAGTTTAAGAAGCTGAAAGATTAAGAATTCCAACGACACTATGTGGTACACATCCTAAAGATCAATTGCTGCGGCACATATTTCAGTCCCTGAGTGGAAACATTCATACACATCATGGGCAAAATCTGATGCGCTGGTCTATGTTTCTCTGTTTGAACGGTACCCTCCAAGAGTATGTGGGAAACGACATTACCTCTCTAGCTGGCCTGATATTTTTTTTTCTGGCAATTAACTTCTCCATCAGCTTGCCTATTGTATTTTGCATAGTAATTACCCGATCAATCAATCAATCATGTGCTATGCCGGAAAGCGTGGGCGGTCATGACTCGCCATTTCACTCGATCACCAGCGTCGTGGATCAGCTCAGTGTTCCTGTCTCGTCCATGCCATGTGGCTAAGCCATCCAGGTATTTTCCTCTCGGTCTTCCTCTTGGTCTGTTCCCCTCGATCTTGCCAGTTGTAACTAAGTTCTCCAATCCATTTCTTCTTATAACATGTCCAAAATATTTTGACTGTCTACGTCTAATTTCTCTAATCAATTTACGATTTTCATTTGTCTCCTGTAGTACTTGGTCATTGGTTTTGCTGTCTGTCCATGGTATTCTTTGTATTTTCCTCAGAAACCACATTTCTGCAGCCATCAGATGTTTTTCAGCTTGACTGCACATTGTCCAAGTTTCACATCCATACAAAAGAACAGGCTCTATGTATCCCCTCAACACTCTTTTTCTCGTTTCAATTGACATCTTTTTATTGGTCAGAATGTTTTTCATCTTGCTAAAGGCTACTTTCGCCATGGCGATTCTTGTTCTAATCTCTTCAAGGCATCTCCCATCAGATGTTATGACTGTTCCGAGATAATTGTACCGATTCACTTGTTGAAGAATATTCCCATTTACTTGTATATTACATTGTGGTACTTCGTTCTTCCTAGTGACGACCATAACCTGTGTCTTCTTACAATTTAATTCCAACCCCAGCTGCTCACTGTGTACAACAACTGCGTCTACTAATTGTTGTAGATCTTGTGCATTGTCTGCAATCAATACTGTATCGTCTGCATATCTAATGTTATTGATGTTTCGTCCTCCGATGCTGATTCCATTTATATCTTCTACATTTCTGAAAATATTTTCACTGTATAGGGAAAAAAGATCTGGAGACATTACACATCCCTGCCTAACACCTCTCTTAATAGGTTGATATTGTCCCACTTCATTATCAATCCTTGTGGCAGCTTATTGTTTCCAATATATGTTTTTTATAAGTCTAATGTCTTTCCCATCAATTTGTAGATCCGCAAGCATATCTACCATGTTGACATGTCTAACTCTATCAAAAGCCTTTGTGTAGTCAATAAAGCAAAGGTGTATATCCTTGTTTACTTCTATAGCACGTTCAATAACTGTTCGCAGCATATACATAGCATTTACTGTACCCTTTCCTTCTACAAACCCACATTGTTCTTCCTCTATTTCAGGTTGTAATTTCTTCCTCACTCTTTGCATGATAATTCGTAGCAATATCTTTGTGGTGTGGCTCTTTATACTAATTGTTCTATGTTGATCACATTCCAAGGTTCCTGATTTCTTTTTGATTGCAATAAATACAGAATTACAGAATTCAGAAGGTATATCTCCAGTATCATATAATGTGTTCAGCAGTCTGGTGACTTGATCTAGTCCAAATTCTTCTAAAGCTTTAATCATTTCTGTTGTGATGTTATCTGCACCGGGGGCCTGTATTTCAAACCTCCATCTTCAAAATTGGCGGCCCTTCATTATTAAATCTAATATCATACTGTTCCTATCTGTTATCATTATAAAGGTTTCTCGCATAATCTGTCCATACATGTAGAATCTGATCTTTTTCTATTATGATTTTGCCATCTTTAGTTTTTAGACAGCCTGTTGATGTACTTGTTCTTTTATTAGTAAGTTCCCGAATTCTTTTGTGCACTGTCAAAGCTGTCATTTACTGCCAATATAGTACCTTGCGGTGTATGGCAGAGGTGTCTTTGAGCCTGAGGAATTAAGGCCGCCTGGCTAGTGCAGTCGCCGAGAACTGTGCAGGTTAAGATTTTCTTTTTTGCCCCCGACAGAAAAAATCCAACACCTTACCGAGGGATCGAACCCGGGTCTCCTGAATGAGAGTCCGGCGTTCTAGCCACTCAGCCAGCTGCTCCTCCTTTTGTACACTAATTTGGTATTTTGACTGTTGTGTTGTTTTTCAATGTCTAAGCACTTTTCCTCAAGCCATGCTTCTTTTGCCTCCTTACATAATATTCTGACTTGTCTGTGGATTTCTTCATATTTGGCAGGATTATTTTCGTTGAGTCTTCTTGTTTCCATTAGGTGTACAATTTCCTCTGTCATCCATTTCTTACGACTCTCCGTCTTTAATTTTGGAATAGTTGTTTCTGCAGCCAACCTGATTGAATTCTTCAACATTTCCCATTGATCATCCACATCCTAGAATAATATATCTAGATCAGACAATATATCAAATCTGTTCTGTACTTCTATGTTGAATTTGTTTTGTATTTCCTTGTCATTACTCAATGTACACAAATCATATTTAGTGTTTCCTGTTATATACTTGACTTTCTTCAACTTTATCCTCAGTGTCCCTGTAAGTAGTCTGTGGTCACTATAACAATCAGCACTGGGAACTGTTTTTGCTATTGTTAGTGCGTTTCTAAATATTCTGCTAATCAGAATGTAGTCAATCTGGTTTCTGATCCTGCTATCAGGACTCCTCCATGTCCATAATTTTCTAGGACCAGGTGTTTCCTACAATCATTTCCTGTTCTTTTGCCCACTCTACGAGTATGTATCCTCTTTCATTTCTCTCACCTAAACCATAGTTTCCTACTGTGTATCTATCACCTTGATTCCATACTTTTGCATTGAAGTCTCCTATTATGATGTTTATTTCTGAATTTTTACATTTCTTTAAGGCAGTCTCTATGTCATTATAAAATTCCTCTACACTATCTTCACTGGATTCTGCTGTTGGGGCATATACTTGAATAATATTTATGCTAAAAGGTCTGCCATTTAATTTAACTAGTAGAACTCTGTCCGACACGGCCCAATATCCTTGAACAGATTTTGATGTTTTCCGGTCCAAAATAATAGCCACTCCCCTTTGTCAGTCTTCACCTCCAAATTAAATAATCTTAAAACCTTCATCTATCTTGATGCCTGCCCCTGTCCATCTCGTTTCGCACATCCCTAGAATATTAATTTTTTCTCTTTCAATTTCTTGTTTTATGTTCTCTAATTTTTCGTCGTCGTTTAACGTCCTAACGTTCCCTGTTGCTAATTTTAACGTCTCTGTCCTTGTATTGTGATGATCAAGACAAGGACAGAGTGCCTAAATGTACTAAATGTACTAGGCACTTTTAAAGAGGTACTTTTAAAGAGGTAGATTACCCGATATCCCTGAGTTTTTGTGTGGTCTTTGCCTGGCTTGGACAAGAGAATCAGATAGCTGTGTAGCTACTCCTCCTTGATGCTAGCACTCACTATACTGTTGTACATATCTGCTAGTTCCTCTAACTCGTTGTCGGTACACATACTAATGTAATCATACCTTGTACCATCTGACCCCGCTGAGCTGCTTTTTCTTCGTCGAAGCACAGCCTGTCACCATGTCTTCGTCTGAAATTTTTTGTGATTTACACCTATCATACATAATCGTCTTGGCAAAATTTCGGCCTCTCCTGTCTTTCTGGTTGCTCTGCTCTTGATAGCGTTCTAAAAGGGCTTTGCCATTATCCTCGGCAGTCCTCTGCCACATGAGGTCAGCACACTGGAAGTCAGGTATGCTCTTATCCTTGACAACACAATTCATACTTTTATGTAGTCGCCAAAACAATTTCAGTGACTTGTCTTTGCTTATTCTTTGATACAACTCTGCCTTTTTCACTTTTTAACACTGTAGCCAGTTGTTTGAAACAGCTAACATTTGCGTCCATGTCTCTTTCCAAGTGCAAGATAAGACTGTGATGGGCATCTCTGTTCCTTTTGGCGTTTCATCATGAAATTGCAGTACCACGCTTATCCGCCCAGGTCGTTTCCACCTCAATATTCCACCAAGGTGGTTGTTTTCGGCTTTTATTTTCCTGCAATGACGATTTCTACGTTTAACGCGCCTTATTTTACTCACCACATCTTGCCATGTACTGTCAATGCGTGAAAGCCTTAACCTTTTACTTGTGCTGCCTGGTTCTGCCTTTCTCCACCAATATGATGCAAGGGTGGTGGTCGCTGCCATGGCAGCCTATGACACCCCATCTACACCTGTAGTTAATGAAAGAAAAACGAGCTCCAGGTCAATAACACTATCCTCATCACCTGGTCGACTTGCTGTTCAGGTGAAATAGCCACTTTGACACAAACAAGGTCGATGGTTTCTAGTGCAGCCTCGAGATCCTCCCCCTGTATGTTGGAAGAAATCTTTTCCCATGATCTGTCTTTGGGGTTGAAATCGCCACAGAAAATGACATTCCTCTCGTGACATAATATATCACTCAAACACTGCCACTTCTGGGAAATCCACACTAGCCTTGCAGGCATAAACATTGACCAACACGAATGGTTGATTGGATTGAGCTCTGACAGCCTGTATTTGTATCTCATCGCTGCTCCGCCTAGACATGTCCACTTCTGAACTTACTATACTGTCCCGAATAAGGATCGCCATTCCCAGGTGTTGCCTGTTGTAGAAACATCTGAAGCCGGTTATATGAAGTGAATTACAGACCAGCCTCGCCTTCTGAAGCACTACAATATCGTTCCTGAAAGCAAGGCTTTCCGGAATGGGACCTCGTTGTTTGCCGCTTGCGCAATTCCAACATAGTATTCGAGTACTCTTGAGTCCCAGATGAAGCATTTGAGCCTGGATCGTCTGGTTCCCATGCGCCTGCCTTGTCGTTTACGCCGACCCCATTGACTTCGAGGTTTGTCGAGACACAAACGCTGGTCAGTCATGATGGAAACAAAAACAAAACACAGTAACCCACACGCTGCAAAATACACTCAAAGATTAATTTGCTCAGATGCACGAACTCCGTAGCACCGGAGGAAATCTTGAGAAAAAGAAACAGGAAACTCCTGGTTTACATCCCGGCGCAAAAATTACACGCAAGAGATTAAACTTTCTATCTCCTACGTGAAAAAGAAGCGGTTACAAAACAACACAACTATCCGCTACCAACTGGACCGGAAGTCTTCAAATAATACTTGCACAAAGTAATGTTAATATGTCCTCTGCTCCCCACCAAGGAGAGCAATCTATGCAGATTTGTGATGTCCTCATTAGCGTGTTGTGGTTTTGAAGACTTTTATGTGGTTCGAAGCATCTTAGTGTGGTCTGTTCATTATAGCGGAGTGGCGTGTGCACATACACTCAATGCAATGATATTAAATAACAACGAAAGGACAAACAATCTATGTACAGAAAGATACAGAACTTTATACTTTCAAGTGAGGTTTCACGAACATCGTAATCGAAGTGTGTGTGTGTGTGTGAGTGTGTGTGTGTGTGTGTGAGTGTGTGTGTGTGTGTGTGTGTGTGTGTGTGTGTGTGTGTGTGTGTGTGTGTGTGTGTGTGTGTGTGTGTGTGTGTGTGTGTGTGTGTGTGTGTGTGTGTGTGTGTGTGTGTGTGTGTGTGTGTGTGTGTGTGTGTGTGTGTGTGTGTGTGTGTGTGTGTGTGTGTGTGTGTGTGTGTGTGTGTGTGTGTGTGTGTGTGTGTGTGTGTGTGTGTGTGTGTGTGTGTGTGTGTGTGTGTGTGTGTGTGTGTGTGTGTGTGTGTGTGTGTGTGTGTGTGTGTGTGTGTGTGTGTGTGTGTGTGTGTGTGTGTGTGTGTGTGTGTGTGTGTGTGTGTGTGTGTGTGTGTGTGTGTGTGTGTGTGTGTGTGTGTGTGTGTGTGTGTGTGTGTGTGTGTGTGTGTGTGTGTGTGTGTGTGTGTGTGTGTGTGTGTGTGTGTGTGTGTGTTGTGTGTGTGTGTGTGTGTGTGTGTGTGTGTGTGTGTGTGTGTGTGTGTGTGTGTGTGTGTGTGTGTGTGTGTGTGTGTGTGTGTGTGTGTGTGTGTGTGTGTGTGTGTGTGTGTGTGTGTGTGTGTGTGTGTGTGTGTGTGTGTGTGTGTGTGGTGTGTGTGTGTGTGTGTGTGTGTGTGTGTGTGTGTGTGTGTGTGTGTGTGTGTGTGTGTGTGTGTGTGGTGTGTGTGTGTGTGTGTGTGTGTGTGTGTGTGTGTGTGTGTGTGTGTGTGTGTGTGTGTGTGTGTGTGTGTGTGTGTGTGTGTGTGTGTGTGTGTGTGTGTGTGTGTGTGTGTGTGTGTGTGTGTGTGTGTGTGTGTGTGTGTGTGTGTGTGTGTGTCTCTACTTTTTTCTTCTTACTTCTATGAGCTCCAAACAATACATTTATTTATTACAGAAATTATTGTTTGTTAGAAAAAGTACAGTAAGTAGCTGTCTGAAAAGCTATTGGCTTTTTGTGACGCTTTCTGGAAGAGACCAAGCGATGTGGGATAAAACCCGGTGCAATGAAGTCGATACTTGTGCCTTTTAAACTTTTTAAAATTATTTACTTCCATATAGTAGAAAAAGGTAGAATTTGATGGCACAGAAAGTTAACTTATTCTTTTGCGTATGTTTGAAGTCACAGAGATATTATTGATTTTACCAATCCGCTGCTGGCAGGTTCCGTTGGAAGATCAGGTACTTGTACTACGCCGCTTACCTCAAGGTCATGGACAAACACAAGAAAGACAACAACCACCCATTTACTTACGACGTGTTTCTATCCTACGATTCTGAAGACCAGGGATTTGTCACCAGATGTCTCTCGCCTGGTTTGTTGGCATATGTTCTTTATATATTTACCCATGCAAGCATGTCTGTCAGTCAGTCTGATTGTAAGTGCATGCACGTAATTTATTAGGAAATGACTAACCACAGAGTAGTATATATCTCCCAATTAAGTTAATTGCATATCCTCTGCCGGACGTCTCAGTCAACCCCATTATGTTATGATGTGATTTCTTGGAAAGTTTACGCTCATAGTTTGCCATTTCTTTATCAACGACCGGCATTAATACCATTGTATGAAAATCATCGCAAGGCGTTGTTAAATAGCCCTCGACTGTGTTCGAACGCGGTATGGGGGATTACGAATCGCGTCCGTAACCCCTTCGCCACTGAGTCGGCTATCTCCCAGTATGGCTGTTAATTCAGATAAGAACACCAGTCTTGGAGAAACATATTAAGATAAAATTACCCATATGAATTTACTGGCACCTTGTCAGACGATAGTATGTTGCATTGTGTTTCACCAAACAAACAAAAAAGAAAAGAAAATAACCGCTCCAGTGCACAACGCCTGGGCTGAATTGAATTGACCATGTATTGCCCATGATCCCTCTCTCCGCCTGCCTAGTTTACTCCACAGAAAAGGTAAACAAGAATACATCTAGTGCAAGACAAGCTGCAGAGGCCGCTGGATCAGCAAAGCAATGCCCTAACTGTCCGTCGATCGAAGCTTCGATCCTCGATCAATTGCCGACCAATGCTTAGAGCCCGGTCTGCCCTGCCATGACATTTAGTCTTTAGGTTGCATTTCCTCGCACCATGACAAGCGTATTCCCTCCCAATTGCGCTCCTCCGCCCGAAGCCGTTGAACAATGTGGGGTGTCGGGTATGATGAGCGCCGCCCATCATTTGGAGCTGACAAAAAGTTGGTAATACTGTCTACAGTTATACGGTAGCTCAGTCATATCTGCCTAAGACCTCACTAACTTGTGTGAATATATATGAATATCTAATCACCATTTCACAGAAGCTACCGTAGAAACATTTTATAATTTGATCCCCTAATCCCCACCCATAACAAAATCTAAAGGTGGGTCTAATACAGAAAAAAAGTATTACCAATTTTACTTCTTCCTGATGTATCTTTCAAATTGAATCTCTTGTCTTCTCTTCTCTTCTCTTCTCTTCTCTTCTCTTCTCTTCTCTTCTCTTCTCTTCTCTTCTCTTCTTTTCTCTTCTCTTCTCTTCTCTTTTCTTGTATTCTCTTCTCTTCTCTTCTCTTCTCTTCTCTTCTCTTGTCTTCTCTTCTCTTCTCTTCTCTTCTCTTCTCTTCTCTTGTATTCTCTTCTCTTGTCTTCTCTTGTCTTCTCTTCTCTTCTCTTGTCTTGTCTTCTCTTCTCTTCTCTTCTCTTGTCTTGTATTCTCTTCTCTTGTCTTCTCTTCTCTTGTCTTGTCTTCTCTTGTCTTCTTTTGTCTTGTCTTGTCTTGTCTTCTCTTGCCTTGTCTTCTCTTCTCTTCTCTTCTCTTCTCTTCTCTTCTCTTCTCTTCTCTTGTCTTCTCTTCTCTTCTCTTCTCTTCTCTTCTCTTCCATACACGCGCTCTACATATCTATTGTCTTCTCTTCTACACCATTTTCTTTTCTTCTCACCTCACTACTCCATTTTTTTTTCTTCTCTTTTATTTATGTTTTTTTTTTTCAATTCTGTTGTGTCTTTGCCATTGTTTTCTATTCAATTACATTGGAACCTTGGTTTTCGTTGATTTAGGTTTTCGTCGATTTCGGCTTTTCTGCGAAAAATTTGTCTCGGTTTTCGTCGGTTGCCACGGATTTCGTCGGCGAGTCCACTTTGCCTCGTTGCTAATTTTGCGAAAACAAAGGGATCAAATCGTTCTTCTGCTCAGTTTGGGGTTATTTCTCGTTGTGTAAGCATCACTTGCTAATAAGTTAACCCTTTCCTTAAAGCTCTATCAAGGGACCAAAGAAAATTTCCAGGGCCAGCAGCCCTTCGAAGGAGAAAGTCAAGAACACGATGGAGTTAAAGAAGGAAATGACTGAACCATACGAGAGCGGCATTAAGGTTACTGAAATCAGCCGCATGTACGAGAAGTCGCCATCCACGAAATTTCCATTGTGGCGAAAAAGGAAGAAATAAAGAAAGCTAATTTAGCGAAAGGCGTAAATGTGTTATCGAAACAAAGATCGCAAATAATTGGAGATATCGAACAGTTATTATTAATTTGGATAAATCAAACACAGTTAGATGGCGATTCTGTTTCGGAGGCAATCATATGCGAAAAGGCCAGACTGTTGTATACCGATCTCATTAAATGCCTGGGATGAGTCCTAGTGTACTTAGTGATTTTAAGGCCATCAGAGGGTGGTTTCAAAAATTCAAGTGGCACACTGGTATACAAAAGGCAAGAAGATCAAGAAGGGAATTGACCCCCAGATATTACCTTGATACCTAAGGTCCTTATGGAGGGGGATTTCGCTTCCAAACAATATATGCACCTCTCTATCCCCTACACGCCGTCTTCCATACGAAAAGAAGAGTCTTCAGAAAGGTAAATGCCATGTTAAATGTACATTTATTCTTTACATTATCTTTTGCATTCATTTTATATTATTTTCTTATTGGTTTTATTATTCTAAACTATATTCAATCTCTATAAAATGTGTTTTAATATTATTTCGGAGTGTCTGGAACGAATTAATTGGATTTACATTGATTCATATTGAAACAATTAACTCGGTTTTCGTCGGTTTCGGATTTCGCCGACAGTTTTCAAAAACCGAGGTTCCACTGTATATTCTGTTATATGCTATTATAGCCCCATTTGGCGCCAATTGATCTAACAAAATAGGGAACTTAAACCCTATACTTAACACTCTCAAGGTGTGGAAATGATTACTGTGCTTGACGCTTCCTGTTCATATTAATCGTCAGTGGATTATGTTTTAAATTACAAGTACCGCTGAAGTCAGAGTAATAAGGTAATAAGGAAAGCCACCAAAAATAAGTCCAGTACACTAGAAGTAATAGTGCGTGTATGGAGTACACTTGAGCTCAATACAAGCGAACGTAGACAGAAAATGTAGTGGACGACACGGTTCATATAATAAGAAGCTGAGTGTATGTGTAGACAGAAAATGTAGTGGACGACACGGTTCATAGAATAAGAAGCTGAGTGTATGTGTAGACAGAAAATGTAGTGGACGACACGGTTCATATAATAAGAAGCTGAGTGTATGTGTAGACAGAAAATGTAGTGGACGACACGGTTCATAGAATAAGAAGCTGAGTGTATGTGTAGACAGTAAATGTAGTGGACGACACGGTTCATAGAATAAGAAGCTGAGTGTATGTGTAGACAGAAAATGTAGTGGACGAGACGGTTCATATAATAAGAAGCTGAGTGTATGTGTAGACAGAAAATGTAGTGGACGACACGGTTCATATAATAAGAAGCTGAGTGTATGTGTAGACAGAAAATGTAGTGGACGACACGGTTCATATAATAAGAAGCTGAGTGTATGTGTAGACAGAAAATGTAGTGGAAGACACGGTTCATATAATAAGAAGCTGAGTGTATGTGTAGACAGAAAATGTAGTGGAAGACACGGTTGATAGAATAAGACGCTGTGTGTATGTGTAGACAGAAAATGTAGTGGAAGACACGGTTCATATAATAAGAAGCGGAGTATATGTGTAGACAGAAAATGTAGTGGACGACACGGTTCATATAATAAGAAGCTGAGTGTATGTGTAGACAGAAAATGTAGTGGACGACACGGTTCATAGAATAAGAAGCTGAGTGTATGTGTAGACAGAAAATGTAGTGGAAGACAAGGTTCATAGAATAAGACGCTGAGTGTATGTGTAGACAGAAAATGTAGTGGACGACACGGTTCATAGAATAAGACGCTGAGTGTATGTGTAGACAGAAAATGTAGTGGAAGACACGGTTCATATAATAAGAAGCGGAGTATATGTGTAGACAGAAAATGTAGTGGACGACACGGTTCATATAATAAGAAGCTGAGTGTATGTGTAGACAGAAAATGTAGTGGACGACACGGTTCATATAATAAGAAGCTGAGTGTATGTGTAGACAGAAAATGTAGTGGACGACACGGTTCATATAATAAGAAGCTGAGTGTATGTGTAGACAGAAAATGTAGTGGACGACACGGTTCATATAATAAGAAGCTGAGTGTATGTGTAGACAGAAAATGTAGTGGACGACACGGTTCATATAATAAGAAGCTGAGTGTATGTGTAGACAGAAAATGTAGTGGACGACACGGTTCATATAATAAGAAGCTGAGTGTATGTGTAGACAGAAAATGTAGTGGACGACACGGTTCATATAATAAGAAGCTGAGTGTATGTGTAGACAGAAAATGTAGTGGACGACACAGTTCATATAATAAGAAGCTGAGTGTATGTGTAGACAGAAAATGTAGTGGACGACACGGTTCATATAATAAGAAGCTGAGTATATGTGTAGACAGAAAATGTAGTGGACGACACGGTTCATAGAATAAGAAGCTGAGTGTATGTGTAGACAGAAAATGTAGTGGACGACACGGTTCATATAATAAGAAGCTGAGTGTATGTGTAGACAGAAAATGTAGTGGCCGACACGGTTCATAGAATAAGAAGCTGAGTGTATGTGTAGACAGTAAATGTAGTGGACGACACGGTTCATAGAATAAGAAGCTGAGTGTATGTGTAGACAGAAAATGTAGTGGACGAGACGGTTCATATAATAAGAAGCTGAGTGTATGTGTAGACAGAAAATGTAGTGGACGACACGGTTCATATAATAAGAAGCTGAGTGTATGTGTAGACAGAAAATGTAGTGGAAGACAAGGTTCATAGAATAAGACGCTGAGTGTATGTGTAGACAGAAAATGTAGTGGACGACACGGTTCATAGAATAAGACGCTGAGTGTATGTGTAGACAGAAAATGTAGTGGACGACACGGTTCATATAATAAGAAGCGGAGTATATGTGTAGACAGAAGATGTAGTGGACGACACGGTTCATATAATAAGAAGCTGAGTGTATGTGTAGACAGAAAATGTAGTGGAAGACACGGTTCATAGAATAAGAAGCTGAGTGTATGTGTAGACAGAAAATGTAGTGGACGACACGGTTCATATAATAAGAAGCTGAGTGTATGTGTAGACAGAAAATGTAGTGGACGACACGGTTCATAGAATAAGAAGCTGAGTATATGTGTAGACAGAAAATATAGTGGACGACACGGTTCATAGAATAAGAAGCTGAGTGTATGTGTAGACAGAAAATGTAGTGGAAGACACGGTTCATAGAATAAGAAGCTGAGTGTATGTGTAGACAGAAAATGTAGTGGAAGACACGGTTCATAGAATAAGAAGCTGAGTGTATGTGTAGACAGAAAATGTAGTGGACGACACGGTTCATAGAATAAGAAGCTGAGTGTATGTGTAGACAGAAAATGTAGTGGACGACACGGTTCATAGAATAAGAAGCTGAGTGTATGTGTAGACAGAAAATGTAGTGGACGACACGGTTCATAGAATAAGAAGCTGAGTGTATGTGTAGACAGAAAATGTAGTGGACGACACGGTTCATATAATAAGAAGCTGAGTGTATGTGTAGACAGAAAATGTAGTGGACGACACGGTTCATAGAATAAGAAGCTGAGTGTATGTGTAGACAGAAAATGTAGTGGAAGACACGGTTCATAGAATAGGAAGCTGATTGTATGTGTAGACAGAAAATGTAGTGGAAGACACGGTTCATAGAATAAGAAGCTGAGTGTATGTGTAGACAGAAAATGTAGTGGACGACAAGGTTCATAGAATAAGAAGCTGAGTGTATGTGTAGAAAGAAAATGTAGTGGACGACACGGTTCATAGAATAAGAAGCTGAGTGTATGTGTAGACAGAAAATGTAGTGGACGACACGGTTCATAGAATAAGAAGCTGAGTGTATGTGTAGACAGAAAATGTAGTGGACGACACGGTTCATAGAATAAGAAGCTGAGTGTATGTGTAGACAGAAAATGTAGTGGAAGACACGGTTCATAGAATAAGACGCTGAGTGTATGTGTAGACAGAAAATGTAGTGAACGACACGGTTCATAGAATAAGAAGCTGAGTGTATGTGTAGACAGAAAATGTAGTGGACGACACGGTTCATAGAATAAGAAGCTGATTGTATGTGTAGACAGAAAATGTAGTGGACGACACGGTTCATAGAATAAGAAGCTGAGTGTATGTGTAGACAGAAAATGTAGTGGACGACACGGTTCATAGAATAAGAAGCTGAGTGTATGTGTAGACAGAAAATGTAGTGGACGACACGGTTCATAGACTAAGAAGCTGAGTGTATGTGTAGACAGAAAATGTAGTGGAAGACACGGTTCATAGAATAAGACGCTGAGTGTATGTGTAGACAGAAAATGTAGTGGACGACACGGTTCATAGAATAAGACGCTGAGTGTATGTGTAGACAGAAAATGTAGTGGACGACATGGTTCATATAATAAGAAGCTGAGTGTATGTGTAGACAGAAAATGTAGTGGACGACACGGTTCATAGAATAAGACGCTGAGTGTATGTGTAGACAGAAAATGTAGTGGACGACACGGTTCATATAATAAGAAGCTGAGTGTATGTGTAGACAGAAAATGTAGTGGACGACATGGTTCATATAATAAGAGATGTGTATAAGAGACAGGAATAAGACGCTGAGTGTATGTGTAGACGGAAAATGTAGTTGACGACACGGTTAATAGAATAAGACGCTGAGTGTATGTGTAGACAGAAAATGTAGTGGACGACACGGTTCATAGAATAAGAAGCTGAGTGTATGTGTAGACAGTAAATGTAGTGGACGACATGGTTCATATAATAAGAAGCTGAGTGTATGTGTAGACAGAAAATGTAGTGGACGACAATGTTCATAGAATAAGAAGCTGAGTGTATGTGTAGACAGAAAATGTAGTGGACGACACGGTTCATAGAATAAGACGCTGAGTGTATGTGTAGACAGAAAATGTAGTGCACGACACGGTTCATAGAATAAGAAGCTGAGTGTATGTGTAGACAGAACATGTAGTGGACGGCACGGTTCATAGAATAAGAAGCTGAGTGTATGTGTAGACAGAAAATGTAGTGGACGACACGGTTCATAGAATAAGAAGCTGAGTGTCTGTGTAGACAGAAAATGTAGTGGAAGACACGGTTCATAGAATAAGACGCTGAGTGTATGTGTAGACAGAAAATGTAGTGGACGACACGGTTCATAGAATAAGAAGCTGAGTGTATGTGTAGACAGAAAATGTAGTGGAAGACACGGTTCATAGAATAAGAAGCTGAGTGTATGTGTAGACAGAAAATGTAGTGGAAGACAAGGTTCATATAATAAGAAGCTGAGTGTATGTGTAGACAGAAAATGTAGTGGAAGACAAAGTTCATGGAATAAGAAGCTGAGTGTATGTGTAGACAGAAAATGTAGTGGAAGACACGGTTCATAGAATAAGAAGCTGAGTGTATGTGTAGACAGAAAATGTAGTGGAAGACAAGGTTCATATAATAAGAAGCTGAGTGTATGTGTAGACAGAAAATGTAGTGGAAGACAAGGTTCATGGAGTAAGAAGCTGAGTGTATGTGTAGACAGAAAATGTAGTGGAAGACAAGGTTCATATAATAAGAAGCTGAGTGTATGTGTAGACAGAAAATGTAGTGGAAGACACGGTTCATAGAATAAGAAGCTGAGTGTATGTGTAGACAGAAAATGTAGTGGAAGACACGGTTCATATAATAAGAAGCTGAGTGTATGTGTAGACAGAAAATGTAGTGGAAGACACGGTTCATAGAATAAGAAGCTGAGTGTATGTGAAGACAGAAAATGTAGTGGACGACACGGTTCATAGAATAAGAAGCTGAGTGTATGTGTAGACAGAAAATGTAGTGGACGACACGGTTCATAGAATAAGACGCTGAGTGTATGTGTAGACAGAAAATGTAGTGGACGACACGGTTCATAGAATAAGACGCTGAGTGTATGTGTAGACAGAAAATGTAGTGGACGACACGGTTCATAGAATAAGAAGCTGAGTGTATGTGTAAACAGAAAATGTAGTGGAACACAAGGTTCATAGAATAAGAAGCTGAGTGTATGTGTAGACAGAAAATGTAGTGGACGACACGGTTCATATAATTAGAAGCTGAGTGTATGTGTAGACAGAAAATGTAGTGGACGACACGGTTCATAGAATAAGAAGCTGAGTGTATGTGTAGACAGAAAATGTAGTGGAAGACACGGTTCATAGAATAAGACGCTGAGTGTATGTGTAGACAGAAAATGTAGTGAACGACACGGTTCATAGAATAAGAAGCTGAGTGTATGTGTAGACAGAAAATGTAGTGGACGACACGGTTCATAGAATAAGAAGCTGAGTGTATGTGTAGACAGAAAATGTAGTGGACGACACGGTTCATAGAATAAGGAAGCTGAGTGTATGTGTAGACAGAAAATGTAGTGGACGACACGGTTCATAGAATAAGACGCTGAGTGTATGTGTAGACAGAAAATGTAGTGGACGACACGGTTCATAGAATAAGAAGCTGAGTGTATGTGTAGACAGAAAATGTAGTGGACGACACGGTTCATAGAATTAGAAGCTGAGTGTATGTGTAGACAGAAAATGTAGTGGACGACACGGTTCATAGAATAAGAAGCTGAGTGTATGTGTAGACAGAAAATGTAGTGGACGACACGGTTCATAGAATAAGACGCTGAGTGTATGTGTAGACAGAAAATGTAGTGGACGACACGGTTCATAGAATAAGAAGCTGAGTGTATGTGTAGACAGAAAATGTAGTGGACGACATGGTTCATATAATAAGAAGCTGAGTGTATGTGTAGACAGAAAATGTAGTGGACGACACGGTTCATAGAATAAGAAGCTGAGTGTATGTGTAGACAGAAAATGTAGTGGACGACACGGTTCATATAATAAGAAGCTGAGTGTATGTGTAGACAGAAAATGTAGTGGACGACATGGTTCATAGAATAAGAAGCTGAGTGTATGTGTAGACAGAAAATGTAGTGGACGACACGGTTCATAGAATAAGACGCTGAGTGTATGTGTAGACAGTAAATGTAGTGGACGACATGGTTCATATAATAAGAAGCTGAGTGTATGTGTAGACAGAAAATGTAGTGGACGACAATGTTCATAGAATAAGAAGCTGAGTGTATGTGTAGACAGAAAATGTAGTGGACGACACGGTTCATAGAATAAGACGCTGAGTGTATGTGTAGACAGAAAATGTAGTGGACGACACGGTTCATAGAATAAGAAGCTGAGTGTATGTGTAGACAGAAAATGTAGTGGACGACACGGTTCATAGAATAAGAAGCTGAGTGTATGTGTAGACAGAAAATGTAGTGGACGACACGGTTCATAGAATAAGAAGCTGAGTGTATGTGTAGACAGAAAATGTAGTGGACGACACGGTTCATAGAATAAGACGCTGAGTGTATGTGTAGACAGAAAATGTAGTGGACGACACGGTTCATAGAATAAGAAGCTGAGTGTATGTGTAGACAGAAAATGTAGTGGACGACACGGTTCATAGAATAAGAAGCTGAGTGTATGTGTAGACAGAAAATGTAGTGGAAGACAAGGTTCATATAATAAGAAGCTGAGTGTATGTGTAGACAGAAAATGTAGTGGAAGACAAGGTTCATAGAATAAGAAGCTGAGTGTATGTGTAGACAGAAAATGTAGTGGAAGACACGGTTCATAGAATAAGAAGCTGAGTGTATGTGTAGACAGAAAATGTAGTGGAAGACAAAGTTCATATAATAAGAAAGCTGAGTGTATGTGTAGACAGAAAATGTAGTGGAAGACAAGGTTCATGGAATAAGAAGCTGAGTGTATGTGTAGACAGAAAATGTAGTGGAAGACAAGGTTCATATAATAAGAAGCTGAGTGTATGTGTAGACAGAAAATGTAGTGGAAGACACGGTTCATAGAATAAGAAGCTGAGTGTATGTGTAGACAGAAAATGTAGTGGAAGACACGGTTCATATAATAAGAAGCTGAGTGTATGTGTAGACAGAAAATGTAGTGGAAGACACGGTTCATAGAATAAGAAGCTGAGTGTATGTGTAGACAGAAAATGTAGTGGACGACACGGTTCATAGAATAAGACGCTGAGTGTATGTGTAGACAGAAAATGTAGTGGACGACACGGTTCATAGAATAAGACGCTGAGTGTATGTGTAGACAGAAAATGTAGTGGACGACACGGTTCATAGAATAAGACGCTGAGTGTATGTGTAGACAGAAAATGTAGTGGACGACACGGTTCATAGAATAAGAAGCTGAGTGTATGTGTAGACAGAAAATGTAGTGGAACACAAGGTTCATAGAATAAGAAGCTGAGTGTATGTGTAGACAGAAAATGTAGTGGACGACACGGTTCATATAATAAGAAGCTGAGTGTATGTGTAGACAGAAAATGTAGTGGACGACATGGTTCATATAATAAGACGCTGAGTGTATGTGTAGACAGAAAATGTAGTGGACGACACGGTTCATAGAATAAGACGCTGAGTGTATGTGTAGACAGAAAATGTAGTGGACGACACGGTTCATAGAATAAGACGCTGAGTGTATGTGTAGACAGAAAATGTAGTGGACGACATGGTTCATATAATAAGAAGCTGAGTGTATGTGTAGACAGAAAATGTAGTGGACGACACGGTTCATAGAATAAGACGCTGAGTGTATGTGTAGACAGAAAATGTAGTGGACGACAAGGTTCATAGAATAAGAAGCTGAGTGTATGTGTAGACAGAAAATGTAGTGGACGACACGGTTCATATAATAAGAAGCTGAGTGTATGTGTAGACAGAAAATGTAGTGGACGACATGGTTCATATAATAAGACGCTGAGTGTATGTGTAGACAGAAAATGTAGTGGACGACATGGTTCATATAATAAGAAGCTGAGTGTATGTGTAGACAGAAAATGTAGTGGACGACATGGTTCATATAATAAGACGCTGAGTGTATGTGTAGACAGAAAATGTAGTGGAAGACAAGGTTCATAGAATAAGAAGCGGAGTATATGTGTAGACAGAAAATGTAGTGGACGACATGGTTCATATAATAAGAAGCTGAGTGTATGTGTAGACAGAAAATGTAGTGGACGACATGGTTCATATAATAAGACGCTGAGTGTATGTGTAGACAGAAAATGTAGTGGACGACACGGTTCATATAATAAGACGCTGAGTGTATGTGTAGACAGAAAATGTAGTGGACGACACGGTTCATAGAATAAGAAGCTGAGTGTATGTGTAGACAGAAAATGTAGTGGACGGCACGGTTCATAGAATAAGAAGCTGAGTGTATGTGTAGACAGAAAATGTAGTGGACGACACGGTTCATAGAATAAGACGCTGAGTGTATGTGTAGACAGAAAATGTAGTGGACGACACGGTTCATAGAATAAGACGCTGAGTGTATGTGTAGACAGAAAATGTAGTGGACGACACGGTTCATAGAATAAGACGCTGAGTGTATGTGTAGACAGAAAATGTAGTGGACGACACGGTTCATAGAATAAGACGCTGAGTGTATGTGTAGACAGAAAATGTAGTGGAAGACACGGTTCATAGAATAAGACGCTGAGTGTATGTGTAGACAGAAAATGTAGTGGATGTAGTGGACGACACGGTTCATATAATAAGAAGCTGAGTGTATGTGTAGACAGAAAATGTAGTGGACGACACGGTTCATATAATAAGAAGCTGAGTGTATGTGTAGACAGAAAATGTAGTGGACGACACGGTTCATATAATAAGAAGCTGAGTGTATGTGTAGACAGAAAATGTAGTAGGACGACACGGTTCATATAATAAGAAGCTGAGTGTATGTGTAGACAGAAAATGTAGTGGACGACACGGTTCATAGAATAAGAAGCTGAGTGTATGTGTAGACAGAAAATGTAGTGGACGACACGGTTCATATAATAAGAAGCTGAGTGTATGTGTAGACAGAAAATGTAGTGGACGACACGGTTCATAGAATAAGAAGCGGAGTGTATGTGTAGACAGAAGATGTAGTGGACGACACGGTTCATAGAATAAGAAGCTCAGTGTATGTGTAGACAGAAAATGTAGTGGACGACACGGTTCATATAATAAGAAGCTGAGTGTATGTGTAGACAGAAAATGTAGTGGACGACACGGTTCATAGTAATAAGAAGCGGAGTATATGTGTAGACAGAAAATGTAGTGGACGACACGGTTCATAGAATAAGAAGCTGAGTGTATGTGTAGACAGAAAATGTAGTGGACGACACGGTTCATATAATAAGACGCTGAGTGTATGTGTAGACAGAAAATGTAGTGGACGACACGGTTCATAGAATAAGAAGCTGAGTGTATGTGTAGACAGAAAATGTAGTGGACGGCACGGTTCATAGAATAAGAAGCTGAGTGTATGTGTAGACAGAAAATGTAGTGGACGACACGGTTCATAGAATAAGACGCTGAGTGTATGTGTAGACAGAAAATGTAGTGGACGACACGGTTCATAGAATAAGACGCTGAGTGTATGTGTAGACAGAAAATGTAGTGGACGACACGGTTCATAGAATAAGAAGCTGAGTGTATGTGTAGACAGAAAATGTAGTGGACGACACGGTTCATAGAATAAGAAGCTGAGTGTATGTGTAGACAGAAAATGTAGTGGACGACACGGTTCATAGAATAAGAAGCTGAGTGTATGTGTAGACAGAAAATGTAGTGGACGACACGGTTCATAGAATAAGAAGCTGAGTGTATGTGTAGACAGAAAATGTAGTGGACGACACGGTTCATATAATAAGAAGCTGAGTGTATGTGTAGACAGAAAATGTAGTGGACGACACGGTTCATATAATAAGAAGCTGAGTGTATGTGTAGACAGAAAATGTAGTGGACGACACGGTTCATAGAATAAGAAGCTGAGTGTATGTGTAGACAGAAAATGTAGTGGACGACACGGTTCATATAATAAGAAGCTGAGTGTATGTGTAGACAGAAAATGTAGTGGACGACACGGTTCATATAATAAGAAGCTGAGTGTATGTGTAGACAGAAAATGTAGTGGACGACACGGTTCATAGAATAAGAAGCTGAGTGTATGTGTAGACAGAAAATGTAGTGGACGACACGGTTCATATAATAAGAAGCTGAGTGTATGTGTAGACAGAAAATGTAGTGGACGACACGGTTCATATAATAAGAAGCTGAGTGTATGTGTAGACAGAAAATGTAGTGGACGACACGGTTCATAGAATAAGAAGCTGAGTGTATGTGTAGACAGAAAATGTAGTGGACGACACGGTTCATATAATAAGAAGCTGAGTGTATGTGTAGACAGAAAATGTAGTGGACGACACGGTTCATAGAATAAGAAGCTGAGTGTATGTGTAGACAGAAAATGTAGTGGACGACACGGTTCATAGAATAAGACGCTGAGTGTATGTGTAGACAGAAAATGTAGTGGACGACACGGTTCATAGAATAAGAAGCTGAGTGTATGTGTAGACAGAAAATGTAGTGGACGACACGGTTCATAGAATAAGAAGCTGAGTGTATGTGTAGACAGAAAATGTAGTGGACGACACGGTTCATAGAATAAGAAGCTGAGTGTATGTGTAGACAGAAAATGTAGTGGACGACACGGTTCATATAATAAGAAGCTGAGTGTATGTGTAGACAGAAAATGTAGTGGACGACACGGTTCATATAATAAGAAGCTGAGTGTATGTGTAGACAGAAAATGTAGTGGACGACACGGTTCATAGAATAAGAAGCTGAGTGTATGTGTAGACAGAAAATGTAGTGGACGACACGGTTCATATAATAAGAAGCTGAGTGTATGTGTAGACAGAAAATGTAGTGGACGACACGGTTCATATAATAAGACGCTGAGTGTATGTGTAGACAGAAAATGTAGTGGACGACACGGTTCATAGAATAAGACGCTGAGTGTATGTGTAGACAGAAAATGTAGTGGACGACACGGTTCATAGAATAAGAAGCTGAGTGTATGTGTAGACAGAAAATGTAGTGGACGACACGGTTCATATAATAAGAAGCTGAGTGTATGTGTAGACAGAAAATGTAGTGGACGACACGGTTCATAGAATAAGAAGCTGAGTGTATGTGTAGACAGAAAATGTAGTGGACGACACGGTTCATAGAATAAGAAGCTGAGTGTATGTGTAGACAGAAAATGTAGTGGACGACACGGTTCATAGAATAAGAAGCTGAGTGTATGTGTAGACAGAAAATGTAGTGGACGACACGGTTCATAGAATAAGAAGCTGAGTGTATGTGTAGACAGAAAATGTAGTGGACGACACGGTTCATAGAATAAGAAGCTGAGTGTATGTGTAGACAGAAAATGTAGTGGACGACACGGTTCATAGAATAAGAAGCTGAGTGTATGTGTAGACAGAAAATGTAGTGGACGACACGGTTCATATAATAAGAAGCTGAGTGTATGTGTAGACAGAAAATGTAGTGGACGACACGGTTCATAGAATAAGAAGCTGAGTGTATGTGTAGACAGAAAATGTAGTGGACGACACGGTTCATATAATAAGAAGCTGAGTGTATGTGTAGACAGAAAATGTAGTGGACGACACGGTTCATAGAATAAGAAGCTGAGTGTATGTGTAGACAGAAAATGTAGTGGACGACACGGTTCATATAATAAGAAGCTGAGTGTATGTGTAGACAGAAAATGTAGTGGAACGACACGGTTCATATAATAAGAAGCTGAGTGTATGTGTAGACAGAAAATGTAGTGGACGACACGGTTCATATAATAAGAAGCTGAGTGTATGTGTAGACAGAAAATGTAGTGGACGACACGGTTCATATAATAAGAAGCTGAGTGTATGTGTAGACAAAATGTAGTGGACGACACGGTTCATATAATAAGAAGCTGAGTGTATGTGTAGACAGAAAATGTAGTGGACGACACGGTTCATATAATAAGAAGCTGAGTGTATGTGTAGACAGAAAATGTAGTGGACGACACGGTTCATATAATAAGAAGCTGAGTGTATGTGTAGACAGAAAATGTAGTGGACGACACGGTTCATATAATAAGAAGCTGAGTGTATGTGTAGACAGAAAATGTAGTGGACGACACGGTTCATATAATAAGAAGCTGAGTGTATGTGTAGACAGAAAATGTAGTGGACGACACGGTTCATATAATAAGAAGCTGAGTGTATGTGTAGACAGAAAATGTAGTGGACGACATGGTTCATATAATAAGAAGCTGAGTGTATGTGTAGACAGAAAATGTAGTGGACGACACGGTTCATATAATAAGAAGCTGAGTGTATGTGTAGACAGAAAATGTAGTGGACGACACGGTTCATAGAATAAGAAGCGGAGTGTATGTGTAGACAGAAAATGTAGTGGACGACACGGTTCATATAATAAGAAGCTGAGTGTATGTGTAGACAGAAAATGTAGTGGACGACACGGTTCATATAATAAGAAGCTGAGTGTATGTGTAGACAGAAAATGTAGTGGAAGACAAGGTTCATAGAATAAGAAGCTGAGTGTATGTGTAGACAGAAAATGTAGTGGACGACACGGTTCATATAATAAGAAGCTGAGTGTATGTGTAGACAGAAAATGTAGTGGACGACACGGTTCATATAATAAGAAGCTGAGTGTATGTGTAGACAGAAAATGTAGTGGACGACACGGTTCATAGAATAAGACGCTGAGTGTATGTGTAGACAGAAAATGTAGTGGACGACACGGTTCATAGAATAAGAAGCTGAGTGTATGTGTAGACAGAAAATGTAGTGGACGACACGGTTCATATAATAAGAAGCTGAGTGTATGTGTAGACAGAAAATGTAGTGGACGACACGGTTCATAGAATAAGAAGCTGAGTGTATGTGTAGACAGAAAATGTAGTGGACGACACGGTTCATATAATAAGAAGCTGAGTGTATGTGTAGACAGAAAATGTAGTGGACGACACGGTTCATATAATAAGAAGCTGAGTGTATGTGTAGACAGAAAATGTAGTGGACGACACGGTTCATATAATAAGAAGCTGAGTGTATGTGTAGACAGAAAATGTAGTGGACGACAATGGTTCATATAATAAGAAGCTGAGTGTATGTGTAGACAGAAAATGTAGTGGACGACATGGTTCATATAATAAGAACGCTGAGTGTATGTGTAGACAGAAAATGTAGTGGAAGACAAGGTTCATAGAATAAGAAGCGGAGTAGTATGTGTAGACAGAAAATGTAGTGGACGACATGGTTCATATAATAAGAAGCTGAGTGTATGTGTAGACAGAAAATGTAGTGGACGACAATGGTTCATATAATAAGAAGCTGAGTGTATGTGTAGACAGAAAATGTAGTGGACGACACGGTTCATATAATAAGACGCTGAGTGTATGTGTAGACAGAAAATGTAGTGGAACGACACGGTTCATAGAATAAGAAGCTGAGTGTATGTGTAGACAGAAAATGTAGTGGACGACACGGTTCATAGAATAAGAAGCTGAGTGTATGTGTAGACAGAAAATGTAGTGGACGACACGATCATAGAATAAGAAGCTGAGTGTATGTGTAGACAGAAAATGTAGTGGACGACACGGTTCATAGAATAAGAAGCTGAGTGTATGTGTAGACAGAAAATGTAGTGGACGACACGGTTCATATAATAAGAAGCTGAGTGTATGTGTAGACAGAAAATGTAGTGGACGACACGGTTCATATAATAAGAAGCTGAGTGTATGTGTAGACAGAAAATGTAGTGGACGACACGGTTCATATAATAAGAAGCGGAGTATATGTGTAGACAGAAAATGTAGTGGACGACACGGTTCATATAATAAGAAGCTGAGTGTATGTGTAGACAGAAAATGTAGTGGACGACACGGTTCATATAATAAGAAGCTGAGTGTATGTGTAGACAGAAAATGTAGTGGAAGACAAGGTTCATAGAATAAGAAGCGGAGTGTATGTGTAGACAGAAAATGTAGTGGACGACACGGTTCATATAATAAGAAGCTCAGTGTATGTGTAGACAGAAAATGTAGTGGACGACACGGTTCATATAATAAGAAGCTGAGTGTATGTGTAGACAGAAAATGTAGTGGAAGACAAGGTTCATAGAATAAGAAGCGGAGTATATGTGTAGACAGAAAATGTAGTGGAAGACAAGATTCATATAATAAGAAGCGGAGTATATGTGTAGACAGAAAATGTAGTGGAAGACAAGGTTCATAGAATAAGAAGCGGAGTGTATGTGTAGACAGAAAATGTAGTGGACGACACGGTTCATATAATAAGAAGCTGAGTGTATGTGTAGACAGAAAATGTAGTGGAAGACAAGGTTCATATAATAAGAAGCGGAGTATATGTGTAGAGAGAAAATGTAGTGGAAGACAAGGTTCATAGAATAAGAAGCGGAGTGTATGTGTAGACAGAAAATGTAGTGGAAGACAAGGTTCATAGAATAAGAAGCGGAGTATATGTGTAGACAGAAAATGTAGTGGAAGACAAGATTCATAGAATAAGAAGCGGAGTGTATGTGTAGACAGAAAATGTAGTGGAAGACACGGTTCATAGAATAAGAAGCGGAGTATATGTGTAGACAGAAAATGTAGTGGACGATAAGGTTCATAGAATACGAAGCGGAGTGTGTGTGTAGTAAGAAAATGTAGTGGAAGACAAGATTCATAGAATAAGAAGGAAGCGGAGTGTATGTCTTGAAAGAACATGTAGTGGACGATATAAGGTTCATATAATACGAAGCAGAGGTCGACTAGCAATAATGTGGACACCGGACATGACGAACACGCCAGGGATTGAAATACATGAGGTAGGGGAACTAGCCAGATATCAAGAGTCTGTCTGGTTGGCTGTAATCAGAGCGATCTTTTCCAAAGAACCTGCAGCATGATGCTGAACTATACACAGGTAAACACGTTAGTTGTTTGTTCTTAATAGAACGTCGCAGTCAACACCAGAATATGATGGCTGTTTGTGCCTTTCTGGGAAATTTTACGTTCAGTAGTTTGCCATTACTTTCTCAGAGTCCGACACTCATACCATAGTGAAAATCAACGCAAGACACTTTGCTTCGAAACTTGCGTTTCGGCTGGCTTCGAACATTGTATGCGGAATTGTTTCGAATATGTGTAATGTTATAGATTAGTCGTTAGTCGAGGTTCCAACTTCACGGCAACGGGTCGTCCCCATTATGCTCCATTCCTGTGCCAGCGAATATCACACAAAATGCTTCCCACTGTCCAATATGAAAAGCGGAATAGACAGGAGTGTCGGCAAACCAACAAGCCCGCACAGGTGCACTGTGCATAATGCCGCCGCCAGAATGCCAACACAAAATTCATCCACGAATACCACAGTTCATCGTCGATGGACTCAGCAGTCACCAGAAAGACCTCATTGACCCGAGTTTTCTCACATGGCTCGGTCTCTTACCGCAGGGCGACCCGGTGAAAGTGTCGCGCAAAGCACGAACTCAGCAGCTTAGCGCCGACTCCCGAATAATGCACTCGTGAACCGAAAGGGCAAATCAGTCAATTCAACAACAGCCGGTAGCCTTTGTTCCGAAAATGCAGGTCACTGTACAGGACAGATGTAAAAGCATTCCAAGCGAATTTCACAGCTCACGGTGTCGCCCACTCACTCACTCAGTAGCAGGGCGACAGAACCATGTACTAGCAGTCCAACATGAGGAAAATGCGATTGCAAACCGTAGCCACAACCATAAACACGCCACAGACCTTAACGGTTCAATGCCTAACCGCGATGTTGGCGACCGGAAGTAATAAAGTAGCAATAAGAATCCTTTTAATTAATTGAAGTACAAAAAAGACATTGTCTTATGTTTCACGGTCATCACAGTAGTTTTAAAGAAACTGTCATGTCTTTTTGTTTACACAATTCCACGCATTCATATATGTGTTGTTTACAATAACTATCTCATTATGGATATTGTCAGAAACATAGCAACTCCCCATGAAGACAGCCCATGCCTCGGAATGTCGTAATGTTATAGATGATGGAGACAACGTAATCCCTTAGTGCAGTGTTTCTCAACGTGGGGCCCACGCCCCACGGGGGGGGGGGCAATTCGATTATTAAGGGGGGGGGGGGGGCAATTCGAAAGTGGAAGAAATCGGCTGGATATAACAAAACAGGGAGACTTGAGACTGAAGTTAATTAAATTGGAACCTGACATAAAATCTCTTTGCAGCAAGCATCAAGCACAAGGATCTCACTAAATTTAAATAATTACTAATAATTAAAATAATATAGAAAAATCTTTCATTAAAATTATGTTGTGCTTGAATGTCAGTTCTCCATTATATGTTTTGAAAATTTACTTACTGTGATTGCTCAATAATTTCCTAGTGATTAACGGTCTTTTGGCTAGGATCGGGTGCATTTGCTGCTCTCACTCCCCCCCCCCCCCCCCCCCCTAGTGCGCCTGGTCTGGTCGGGGGTCGGGATGATAAAATAAAAACCCATCACATATCTTCACCTTAGATGTGGGCCTGGTGGACCACTGTGGGCAATAGCTCACAGTGAGACTAAGGGTCCACACAAAGAAGGGGGAGGCGGGGGAACCAGCTTGTCTGGGGTAACTGCCAACCCCCCCCCCCCCCCCAAAAAAAAA
>JACEFZ010006305.1:0-7500 GCA_014155875.1 Cepaea nemoralis | reverse complement strand
GCATCAGGCGGCACCGAAAGGGGGCGGTATAAGCAGCGAAATCAAAATACAATTTGAACTAATTAATAATTTAAAATCTTTACGCAGCGCTTTTCAATGTTGGTCAATGTTATTCTGATATTGATGTATACGATTTACGATTTATTGCATGCCTCTGCATAAGCGTTTTCGGTACCCTTTGATTTCAATTTCTGGTGCAGGTGCATGGTTGGCAAGCACTCGTCGAAGGACTTTTGATCTGACAGCGCGAAGCTATTATTTTTGTTTGCAATATACCACGGCCTGGAAAGAGAGGAAGAGGAAGGCCAAAGAGAAGAAGGGTGCAGGATGTGGCAGATGATCTCCAGATGGGTGTATCGAACGCGGGACATCTTGCTTATGATCGAGATGTTTTCCAGAAGGTTGTTATGGGAGCGAGGTTCTGCAAAGGACATGCTACTGAATGAATGAATGAATGAATGAATGAATGAATGAATGAATGAATGAATGAATGAATGAATGAATGAATGAATGAATGAATGAATGAATGAATGAATATACCACGTGGCGCTCCAAAAATCTGAGGCAAACAAAAATCACAAAAGACAATTGCACTTGTTAAATGCTGATAGTTCTGCTTTGAGCTTACAATTATTGACAATATTTGATTTTAATGTTAGTTTGTCTCGAGAAGTGGCAAGTGGCTGTGCTGTGTTTAAATCAGTAAATCAGATATATAATATATCTGTATCAGTATAATATTTTTTTTTTTTTTTACATTTAAACTAATTCAGTTTTTGTGTTTAAAAGGGAGATCAGGTAA
This sequence comes from Cepaea nemoralis, assembly GCA_014155875.1. Taxonomy (NCBI): domain Eukaryota; kingdom Metazoa; phylum Mollusca; class Gastropoda; order Stylommatophora; family Helicidae; genus Cepaea; species Cepaea nemoralis. Next base: position 6,698 of record JACEFZ010006305.1, on the reverse strand, counting down.
AAGAATTATTGTTTTTTTACAGCAATTGTGGTAACTTAGTATCATTGAATATGATTACTTTATGACAACAGTATTGAATATTTATGACATATTCAATGTCTTCATTGTTTATTGTATCTGTGTTTTGTGCATGCTATCTTTTTCTGTTTACATATATATTTTTTCTGATTAAATTCATAAATAGATCTTGATCTTCACTGTGTTTTACTGTACATTCCGACGAAAACATCACCTTCCCTTTAATATTGTAACAATGCATTCTGTTTTCATTTTGTAACCTCAATTTGTTGGTTAAATATGCAACATGCACAGTCTGGAGATTAGTTATGATGTAGATACGGTGTCAACCTCTAAGCCAAACTCTAATGATCACCCGACACACAGGGACGTGTGACCTAATGGGGCGGCTCTGTCCCCTCTGGGAACCGACCACGAGCCCTTCTAAAAAAAAAAAAAAAGCCGAACGAGAATTACCCATATGGAAACAGTTTTCCTAATTTGTGATTCATTATGATCATGTTTATATTTTCAATTTCTGTATCCTTTGTTGCATGTTTTAAACATTACTAATATTTTAAATTTGTTGTTTGTTTACATTTTTTCTTAAATTAAAAACAATAAATATGGTGATCTTCACTGTGTCTTATTTTACATACCCCGGCGAATATATTATCTACGTAAATTGCGACAACGCAAGCTGTTTTCAGATTTTAATTGCGGCAGTCATTAGAAAACCAGCAGTTGGACACGCATTAGGCAAATCCAGCTAATTCAGCCACAAGCCATCCACAATTTTTCTGATGTTTCTGCAGTTCACAATACAAATCACCGCTGACAGATGTAAAAGCATTCCACACAAAATCCACAGCTCACGGTGTCGCTCCACGCACGTAACTTAAAAGTTAGGCGACGGAACCGTCTATTACCAGTCCAAAAATGAGGAAAATCTGTAAGAAAATCGTAGTCAGAAGCAAAAACACTCCAAGGGCCTTAACAACTCAACAACCTATCCACTATATTGGACCGGAAGATTACGAATGGCACGTCCAGTTTTGATAAAAGGCATAACAAAACCTACACCCTCTGTTGGAGGTGTGGATAGAGAGCTTCAATATTCGGAAGAAACCGTGCATCAGATGTGCAGACCTAAGCCCTCGCTTAAGGCGTTATAATTGGTCCAAGAAGGTCGTGAGGAGGAAGAGAGCTCGTACAGGAAGAATAGGTAACTTTAAAGTTGTCTTCAATAGATTCAGAAATGGTTTCCGTGAGAGAATTGTGTCCAAGCCAAGAAGGAAGGTTGTCGCTCCTGCTTCATTTGCTGTTGCCACAAAATAAACGTTTATTGAAGTCTTTAAAACAAAAGAACACGCAGCAACATACATTAACAGACAGGAGCAGGTGGCAACATATTGTAAACACACAATCTCAGGCAAGAGCAGACTCCAACACCTTGTAAATACAGTCTCATCATCATGCGCTCTGCTAACAGTAAGAGTTCCTGGATCTCCACAGATCTGGGTCCCTGGAATCCTGTTTCAGTTATATTGATGATATTCCTCCATGCCAGATATACCTCCATGCTTGATACCAGCATCATTTCTCTCTGTCTGTCCTTGCTTCTTCTGCCACTGATATTTCACTGTATTTTACAATTCCTCTCGTCTCATTACATGATAAAGGAACACTTGTTCTTATATTACTTATGTACACACATTTTAACCGGAGAACCTGATGACGACTGGCAAGATTGAGAGGGGAAGGTAGAGAGGTAAATATCTGGATGGATTGGCCATATGGCATGGTCGAGACAGGAACACGGAGCTGATCCACGTCTCTGGTGATCGTGTGAGATGGCGAAAATGACCGCTCATGCGTATCGGCAAGGCACATGGTGATAACGATGATGATGATGATGATGATGATGATGATGATGATGATGATGATGATGATGATGATGATGATGATGATGATGATGATGATGATGATGATGATGATGATGATGATGATGATGATGATGATGATGATGATGATAACAAACTTTTTAATACGTAAAATAAAAATTACTCTTAATAAAAGTTAAACATTGAAAAACAAGAAAAGATGTCTTGATGGGCAGAAACCCCGACCTTTAAACTTCAGTGCCGCTATATCTCTAAGCATTAGCTTAATATTGTCAACAAGCATGAATATTTAAACAAAGAGAGCATAAACTATGGGCTGCACGATGTATTGCCTGGCATATTTCTCTACATCTCGGCAGGTGCAAGTTGTAGAGTGATATATAATATGAAGTGAATTAAATGCTGGCGCCTTGTCCTTGACTTGCGGACGTGAATTACTCGTACAGTACCTCAGAAGTCAGAAACGATTTGCCTAATGGCGAGGGACGCTGGTAATAGGGAAACCTAGCCTTCGTGCAAAATTCAGTGCTGTGAACTTACTAGTAGTTGCAGGCATTACTACTAGAAGCACATGAGTGGACAACACTTGAGTTCAAAGTGTGCCAACGCCAAAAATAAAATACATTAATTTTCAAGATTATGAGATGCCGCGATATTTGGCAGGAAATATATTATTAACAGAACTCAAAAGAGAATAGGAATGGCTAAAAACGCTTTCAACAGCATGAAATCAGTATTAATATCTGCAGAGATTCTATAGACCTATAGAGAACCCCTTCGCCACCGTCTCCGTGAGGAAGGTATTACAGACGCGATTCGTAATCCCGTATACCCGTTAGAAACACAGCGGTGCTGGTTTTTTCGAAAAAGGTATATGCGCCGGTCGTTCAGAAAGCAATGGCCCAAACCGAAACCAGAAGTAACTACAGTCCCTAAACTCAAGGTATTCATCCAGCTAACCTTCCGAGGAGATGACGTAATGCAACGTCTGCGGGACCGGCTCACCACAGCAGTCGGGCGAACATTCTGTGCTGCAACTCTAGTCATCAGGTACAGAAACACACCGATCCTCATCCCAGCAGTAAAAGAACCTTTAGCTTTGTACGCCAAATCAAATTGTATTTACCAATTTACATGCAGATGCGAGGCCATCTACATAGGTAGAACTGAGCGACAGTTACATTGCAGGGTTTCGGAACACATTCCGAATTGGGTGGAAAAGATACTACACACAGAAGATGGTAGCCTAGGCAGGCCGACACACCGGAACAGTCCTGCTTCATCGGTCGCGAGACATGTGCTCGAGAGCGGTCACGTGGTTGAAAGAGACAGTGCCTTCCGTGTGTTGTTCAACACACAAAGTAGTCGATTGTTAAAGTTTGCTGAAGCTATAATAATCAACCTTCGTAAGCCGTCCTTGTGCAAGCAGAAAGACATGTTAGTCAATTTAAAATTACCGTGGTAGACAATCGACATTACTGTGCGAACATGTGTATATTTCAGTTTGAAGGATTTATCTAATTAATTCACGTAAGTTGTGTGATTTCTGCAGTATGTACCTGACGAGATGCAGCGAAATATGCCAGGCAATAAATAGTGCAATCTATTGTTTGTGTCTTCGTTATTCAATGGCAAACTACTGAACGTAAAACTGGCCCAATAATCACGAATAGCCAAAATGCTGGGGTTGACTGCTGCGTCCCGTGAAGGACATGCAACTAAATAGAGATTAACACGATATTAAAAATGAGAATTGTCAAATGTTATGTATATTCTATACTATATGGAGCGGAAACCTGGAATTAGCAATTAGAAAGTCGAATAGCGCCCTGGCGATGTAGATTTACAGAACAACATGTCGTTTTTCATGGAAACAAAACCAACAAAATACAAAGGTTCTAGAAAACTGGGAATGATAAGAGAGTTGATGAAATAAATTTTAAAACAACAAAGGCAAGTGAAATATTTTGGCCACTTTAAAAGTCATAACACTCTCATAAAAACCATACTGAAGGGAAAGGTTGAAGGCAAGCGAGCAAGAGGTAGACAACGATAAAGGTGGGAAGATAACATCAAAAGATGGACGAACATCAATCTGACAGAATGTGCGAGAGACAAAAAGTGGCAGAGACAGATCCATTGCTCCAACCTTCACTGTGGAGACGGCACATGATTGATTGATTGATTGATATTATGCAGCATATTGTTTATGGCTTCTTTGTTTACATTCACAAAGAGAATCAGTTGCTTGGAATGAATCAATATATCTACAGCTAGATCCGGGCAGCAGCGTGTAACAATTCTAGTACTGATTCCAAGTGCAGCGCACGCTGTCCCAAAGAGAAGAAATAGTTAGTTGAGAATGGGAAGGTAATCTGGGGTATAATTTATACAAGATATTTTAACCTGTTATTATCTCCCTTAGATAACATCTCTAGATTTTTTATAGTTATGAAGAGAATTGTGAGCCATTTCTTGTGTACTGAAGAGAATTATGGACATTTGGTAGACAGGTGAGGAAGCTACGGAGATGTGGTTTTATAGAAAAATACTGAGAACACCGTGGACGGATAGGACAAATTGAAGATATCTTGAAAAAAGTTAACCTGCAAAGTGAACTGGTTACTACCATCAGAATTAGGCCTAAACTGATGGGCATGTCAGGAGAAGAAGAAAGCTGGAGGATGTTGTTGCAAAGGGAAATCTGGAGGAGAGGCAGCAGGAGATCAAGCGAGAAGATGCTGGGGCAGTTTGACATCATGGCATGAAGGAACATTAGTATAAGAAATGATTGACAGTACACGAGACGGACGGCTGTGAACAGAAGTTATCACACTATAGGAAGTTATCACCAATGCCATACGGCATGAACTATAAGAAGTTATCACCAATGCCACACGGCATGAACTATAAGAAGTTATCACCAATGCCACACGGCATGAACTATAAGAAGTTATCACCAATGCCACACAGCATGAACTATAAGAAGTTATCACCAATGCCACACGGCATGAACTATAAGAAGTTATCACCAATGCCACACGGCATGAACTATAAGAAGTTATCACCAATGCCACACAGGCATGAACTATAAGAAGTTATCACCAATGCCACACGGCATGAACTATAAGAAGTTATCACCAATGCCACACGGCATGAACTATAAGAAGTTATCACCAATGCCACACGGCATGAACTATAAGAAGTTATCACCAATGCCACACAGCATGAACTATAAGAAGTTATCACCAATGCCACATGGCATGAACTATAAGAAGTTATCACCAATGCCACACGGCATGAACTATAAGAAGTTATCACCAATGCCACACGGCATGAACTATAAGAAGTTATCACCAATGCCACACGGCATGAACTATAAGAAGTTATCACCAATGCCACACGGCATGAACTATAAGAAGTTATCACCAATGCCACACGGCATGAACTATAAGAAGTTATCACCAATGCCACACGGCATGAACTATAAGAAGTTATCACCAATGCCACACGGCATGAACTATAAGAAGTTATCACCAATGCCACACGGCATGAACTATAAGAAGTTATCACCAATGCCACACGGCATGAACTATAAGAAGTTATCACCAATGCCACACGGCATGAACTATAAGAAGTTATCACCAATGCCACACGGCATGAACTATAAGAAGTTATCACCAATGCCACACGGCATGAACTATAAGAAGTTATCACCAATGCCACACGGCATGAACTATAAGAAGTTATCACCAATGCCACACGGCATGAACTATAAGAAGTTATCACCAATGCCACACGGCATGAACTATAAGAAGTTATCACCAATGCCACACGGCATGAACTATAAGAAGTTATCACCAATGCCACACGGCATGAACTATAAGAAGTTATCACCAATGCCACACGGCATGAACTATAAGAAGTTATCACCAATGCCACACGGCATGAACTATAAGAAGTTATCACCAATGCCACACGGCATGAACTATAAGAAGTTATCACCAATGCCACACAGCATGAACTATAAGAAGTTATCACCAATGCCACACGGCATGAACTATAAGAAGTTATCACCAATGCCACACGGCATGAACTATAAGAAGTTATCACCAATGCCACACGGCATGAACTATAAGAAGTTATCACCAATGCCACACGGCATGAACTATAAGAAGTTATCACCAATGCCACACGGCATGAACTATAAGAAGTTATCACCAATGCCACACGGCATGAACTATAAGAAGTTATCACCAATGCCACACGGCATGAACTATAAGAAGTTATCACCAATGCCACACGGCATGAACTATAAGAAGTTATCACCAATGCCACACGGCATGAACTATAAGAAGTTATCACCAATGCCACACGGCATGAACTATAAGAAGTTATCACCAATGCCACACGGCATGAACTATAAGAAGTTATCACCAATGCCACACGGCATGAACTATAAGAAGTTATCACCAATGCCACACGGCATGAACTATAAGAAGTTATCACCAATGCCACACGGCATGAACTATAAGAAGTTATCACCAATGCCACACGGCATGAACTATAAGAAGTTATCACTAATGCCACACGGCATGAACTATAAGAAGTTATCACCAATGCCACACGGCATGAACTATAAGAAGTTATCACCAATGTCATACGGCATGAACTATAAGAAGTTATCACCAATGCCACACGGCGTGAACTATAAGAAGTTATCACCAATGCCACACGGCATGAACTATAAGAAGTTATCACCAATGCCACACGGCATGAACTATAAGAAGTTATCAC
>JACEFZ010006304.1:0-130291 GCA_014155875.1 Cepaea nemoralis | reverse complement strand
TAACACACAGATTGTCAGAAGTGACTTTTAGAAATACTGGAATTGGATACGGGCCTTATATTTTACTTAATCTGGTCCTGTAAAATACCTTCTTCCAGGGAAGATTTAAGTAAAACAGAAAGTAAAGATAATCCCAATTTCGACCTCTTGAGGCGTGTTACGTTTGTTGTGCCGGCTCCATATTTTGTACAGACGAATCAAGCGATGTGGTTTATATCACGCTGACCGCTTTTACTTCCCATTACATTTACGGGTACTTATTTTAGCCAGGGTCGACCTCGGAGATAGACCAAATTACATAAAGCCCCGTCTTGATTTTTTTTTTTTTTTTTTTTTTTTTTAAAATTCGCATATCCTTTACAGGACATCGCTGTCAACAGCAGCATCTTTCAGCTATCTGTTGATTTCTTGGCAAGATTACGCTCAGCAGTTTGCCATTGCTTTCTGAGCGGCCGGCTCAGTTATCCCGCAAGTCATCACCGGAGGTAGAACCGCTTCCAGCTCTCGCCCGCTACGAGACTGTGCGTGATAAACGAGATTACGGAGAAAGTGTTGTAACCCCTCGGCCAGAGAGACCGGCCCCGTCTTGATAGGGATTAGAAAAAACGATCACCACTCGGTCAGGTAAGCGTACTAGCCACAGCGCTACCTAGACCGCCATTCTAAGTGGAGCGTGGTACATTGTAATCGATGTTAGACAATTTCAAGTAACACACGGTACAACAAGTAGACTGGTGCTTTCGCTTATGTATCCTTTGCTAAATGGGTGATGTGGTTCAGTATCGTGCCGGCCGCCTCGTTTTAAAAAAAAACATTTTAATTACACCCATTTAAGACTCGGCCAGTGTTAACAATCCGCATCGGTGTGAATTCGAACTCATGGCCTCCGAGACGACAGGTAAGCATCTACTGACGTACACGTAGATATATCAGCAGACACCGGAAACTATTTTTTGTTAAATTGATAATGAACCAAGAAAGAAGCCTTGGTTGACAGTCATATATGACTGGCACGCTATCAATAGTAAGTCAGCTTAAAGGTCCATTAGCGAAAGAATCGACTTAATTGCACCGGACTTTATCCCGTATGTAACCCCGAATACTCTCGTGGTTGACGTGAGCGCACTAGAATTGGAAGCGGTTCGAGTCGAGCCAATGACTTATGAGAGTATGGAGCCGGTCGCTCAGAAAGCAATGGTAAACTACTGAGCGTAATCTTGCCAAGAAATCAACAATCAGCTGAAAGATGCTGATGTTGACAGCAATGTCCTGTAAAGGATATGCAAAACATGTATCCCATATGGCTCCGCTTTCCACAGGGCAGCCTGCCGAAACCGTCACCCAAAACCCGAACTCCTAAGCTCCAGTGACACGGGAGTCTCCGAGAAAATTATATTCGTGAACCGAATGACGGAGTCTTAAATCGAACCCACAGCCTTCGGAGCGTGAGGCAGACGACTGAACCTAGTCACCGCGGAAGCCCTGCTGGGTTTACTGGGTATAAGATGGTAGCCTCATATTCTTAGACCAGGCGGTATTCAATGGGCGGTCATTGTCATGTCGGCCGCCTTTACTTCCTATAACCTATTTAACACAGGGTTGACAGGGAGCACGTATCAATAAAACAAAAAGCATATTGACGACGATAGAAAATTGAACACTTTCCATTGGGCCGGAAGGCAAGAGTGCTAGCCACTGTTTCAGAATGTAGAGATGGCACATAACTGTTCTGGTGATTAATAACGGAATATTAGCGTGGGAGGGAAGTGTTTGCATCATTATGTGAACTGTCACCTAAAATGATGAAATACACAGAAATTTAAACCCTGTAATAAAAATGTCTAAAGGTTAGCGTTATCAAGAGGTTTAACGTGCATGGTCTTAAACTTTCTTGTACTGACTGCGACACGGTGGGTTCATACCTCACATCGATAATTTGAACTTAAAAACCGGGACCTTTGTGTGTGTGTGTGCGTGCGTGCGTGCGTGCGTGCGTGCGTGCGTGCGTGTATGTGTGTGCGTGCGTGTGTGTGTGTGTGTGTGTGTGTGTGTGTGTGTGTGTGTGTGTGTGTGTGTGTTTTAAAAAAAAAGACAAACTTTAGAACGTAAAATTGTCTAGAAATTCAACATGCAGTTGAAGGCAACGCCCAGAAAGGGGCATGCGATATTCCTTTAGGTGTTATCTGTTCCCAATAGCCACACTAAGTCCCTTCTGTTCCCAGCTTCAAGGCCTGCTTTCAATGAAACACTTTTTTTTGTGTTCAATAGGATGTAATCTTGCACACTCTCCTTGTACAAAATGGTTGTAATTTATTGCAATACGCCTTGCATTCAAATAGCTATTTTTATTGTGACGTGAGATTTACGATATGTTTTATTTTTTTATGTTAAAGTCGGCTCACCATTAAGGTCTGTACTGTAGAGATAATGTGAAACAACTGGGCCTGGACTCCTTGCATCGAACTTCTGTATCTTTGCTACTGTTTATTTTCGTGTATGCGTAATTATTGGAAGAGGTACGAGGGTACGAGGATTATCCGGCATTAAAAAGAAAGTTAGGACTCCATTTTCCACGGTTAGAGACGTATTAGGTGTATGGTGTTTTCTCCATATTTATATAGGTCATTCGGTAGACGACGTAAATTGCCTCGTTTATAGCGTCGTGACCCGGAAACTGAACTTGAACAAAATAGGTTGCATGGTCTTTGTGTTGCACTCAACCCTCATCCCAAGTTAATTTACTAGGTAATTTTACGTTCAGTAGTTTGCCATTGCTTTCTGAAAGAGAAGTCGACGTTAAAGCCCAACTGATAAGTGTTGGGAATAAACCATGTATACAGTTGTTAGCGCGGCGAAAGTTTACGCGCAAGCTGTGTACTCCATTCGTCCACGTTGGCAAAAATAAACGGGCACTGTGGTGTGGTAAAGTCGTAATCCAGGGACCTTCCTTTTATCAGTTCTTACCAGACTACTAGTCTTTATTAAGACTAGTGGTGTGGTAAGAACTGACAAAAGGAAGGTCCCTGGATTAAGAGGCAAGGGTCGACCATTATGAAAAGGACACAGAATGCTGAAAAAATCTTCGGCACGACAATACATGTCGAGAATCTGTTCAGATCAGGTGGCAGTGATGGGTGCAATGTTCTGCAAAGGAACTGCTATATGATGTGTATAATCAGGTTTTCAGTTTTATTTTAAAACATCAAATCTGTATTAATGTTATTTTTGTCGGGCAATATGTGACACATTCAAGTAGTCTTTAAGTAACAATTTTATTTTTGTTTTAATAAAACCGAAAACTCAATCCCCAGTCAACTGCTTGTAGTAGTAGTAGTAGTAGTAGTAGTAGTAGTAGTAGTAGTAGTAGTAGTAGTAGTAGTAGTTGTAGTAGTAGTAGTAGTAGTAGTAGTAGTAGTTGTAGTAGTAGTAATAGTGGTAGTAGTAGTAGTAGTAGTAGTAGTAGTAGTAGTAGTAGTAGTAGTAGTAGTAGTAGTAGTAGTAGTAACAGCAGCAACAGTATAAGCTGTAGTGCTAGTAGTAGTCTTTGTTAATGTTTTTGTTGTTATAATGGACTATTACACAATTACTGTGGGTCTTTTAAAATATTTTTTGTGTTGTCTGGGTCCTAATGCTTTGTTGTTGCTAAATATGTAGATATATTTCTGTATTTCCGAGATGTTTATCGAACATATTGCAATTTATTAGAGTTCAAAATTCAATTTTCCAAAATATATTTCATTCGTATATGAAGAAATAAGAATTCAGATTGTATGTTTTCAAGCGCCACTGTGTAATATACAGAAATCATGTTCAAATAAAAGAGGCTGTAATGTTCATACAATTTAGATTTGTAGAATATTATTTCTTGCTTTACTAAATCCAGCAATGAATTATGTTATCAGGGATGTTCAATGATTGAATATAAGCAGTAAACGTCACGCTGCGTGTGGCTAAAATTTGTAATACATTAATCAAATCACCATTACATGGTAATCAAATTGTGCGGGATTCGGTTTATGACGAAAGCATGTGAACATGTTAGATAACATCTTGACCCATGTACATTATTCGGAAATTTATTCGGATTGCAGTTTAGGGCGAATGTTTCGGGTAAGTGTTATCTTGACCCAGTATGCAATCGGATATTTCGGGTTGCCCAGATAAGAATTGCAATGATCTCAGAGCGGAGCAGCTGACTTTATAAAATGGTCTTCTTCGTCATCGTTTGCATTTCCTCCATTTTAGATGATGCTTACACAAGTCACATACAGTGTCCTTAGCAACGGTCCCTTACGGGAAGCCTGAAACATCCTTATCTAAATGTCTTTGTCTTAATTACTTTGAAGGTATACCTCTATCGTTTACTGTATATTCGTCCTCGTTTTTTCATCTTCTGCCTTTTAACCATATCCCACCCCCTTCCTCACATTGAATATAGACAATCAACTCACATTTCTTCTTCTTCTTCTTCTTCTTCTTCTTCTTCTTCTTCTTCTTCTTCTTCTTCTTCTTCTTCTTCTTCTTCTTCTTCTTCTTCCTCTTCTTCTTTCGTTCGCTTGAAATATGTCTATTACTGCAATGTTGTCTCTTGTATGAATCACATAGTCTTTTTTAGTTCACTCAGCAGTCCATTAAGTTTATCTTCCACTGTTGTCTCTCTAGGCCAGAAGGTTCGCCTGGATATGTTGTAGTTTGGTCAGTCCTGTAGTATGCGCTCTGCTGTCTGCTACGCCAAACCACATGTGCACATGGCTGAGTCACCAATCTTGAATTTTGTATACATGTGGTTGCGTAATCTATTGTGTCCTGTTCTGAGGCGCAGAATAATGAATGACCTGTTCTGGTCTGTCCATAATGTGGTAGTCGTCTTGAGTAGGGTTTGGTGTCCTCTACATCAACCCTGCTATCGTTTACTAGCCGTCTTCGTGCCCTTTCAATAGTATTCATCCCTGCCTTTTATCCTCTGCTCAGAGAGTTTTACAATCTCCCTCTGTTTCTCCTGGTCTGGTGTGTGGGGCACAGATGAAGATGGCCTTTCTAGTTAGACTACTTGCAGGTTCCTTCAATGTGTTTTCTATACGACAACAGTGTGTTTTCATCACCTCTTGATTAATTGAAATGTGTTCAGTTCTATTGATGAATTCCACATTTTTAATCCTCTCATACCACTGCAGTCCTTAGAGTCTGTACAGGTAACATGCTTCAATGTTGGTGGTTTAATAGTTTCTGTTTCATACACCAGGCACTAGTTTTACAGGAACACGAACCTTGTTTGGTGACATGAGGGGGTTTGGTGACCAACATATATTAGCATCCTAGTAATAAAACAAAGCCGGTCTCTCTGGCTGAGGGGTTACAACACTTTCTCCGTAATCCCGTTTATCACGCAGTCTCGTAGCGGGAGAGAACTGTGAGCGGTTCGACCCCCGCTGGTGACTTGCTGGATACTGAGCCGGCCGCTCAGAAAGCAATGGCAAACTACTGAGCGTAATCTTGCCAAGAAATCAACAGACAGCTGAAATATGCTGCTGTTGACAGCGATGTCCTGTAAAGGATATGCCAAAAAAAAAAAAATAGAACAAAGGTAAAACTAGGTTACATTTTTATCTTTTTCAAACCGACTGATACCTGATACCACTGGTGTTGAGTGTTTGAGCTGTGTATCATTTTTGGTCGTGAAGATGCTGGTTTCTTGTAATTGCTCCCTAGTCTTGCACTTTTGCGTTTCTGCCTCCTGTTTCATGGTGTGGCGTATTTCTGTATTAATTTTTTTCTTTAGTATTAAAACTTCCTTCGGTCTAGTTTCTTTTCTTTTTTTTTTTTAATCGTTTGTCGCTTTCGATTATCTGTTCCTTGTGCAAGTAGCAGATTAGCTCATGATTATCCTGGGTGTCCATCTAGGATCTTCTGCTCTTTGATGGTACAAGTTTACCCCGAGAAAGGACGAGCAGAACTGAAACTGTTTTTAGCTGAATCTACATTAAAGAGAGAATTTATGTTTTACACATATATTGAGGTCTGACAAAATCCCAGTTGCACATTTCTCTACTTAATATCTATCCATTCACTTGAAAGTAAACAAAATGATACATTGATTTGTTATATATAGAACACAGATGATTTGTGACCAGTCTAAGTCGTCTCTGTTCATTCGCAGCCCAAAGCAAAGAATAATGATTCTGAAATAAGACGCGGAATCGCCTGAGAAAACTGCATATGATAAACGAGTACGAACGTCTCTGCTTACAGGAAAATTACATAGTAGCCATTGCTAACAAATATGCAGATATCAACAGCAGAACATTGGACATATGGTATGAGCTGTTAACGCTCTGTCAATGACAGCACAATGCTAGACCGCTGACATTACACCTTGCTTTTGATATATGTTATGTCGTGGTGTAATTGCTGTTATGATGCTAAAAGGGTATCATGTACAAACTTTGTTGTGACTCCATATAATTATTGCCTACAGTATGCATTCATTAACAACCGACAAAACTAATTTACTCGATGATGGAGTGCATTCTTCTTCCTCCTCTTCTTCAAACTGCTTGTTTTGAGCATAGGCTGTAAATAACGACTCTCCAGTCATCTCTGACGTCTAGTATGTTAATTTAGTTGTGCTGCATGCATTGTTATATGTTTTCCAGCCATTTAAGCATTAAGTTTACATCTGTCACTGTCTTCCTTTGCTTCCCTTACCAAGTATTGTTCAGCACAACACAACGTTATCGTTTCCGCTTATAGACGTGATACGCCTCACACATGTCATGTGTATTTTCAGTACTACTTGACATTTGTCTTATTCTGTGCCAGTGATATTCCCAAATATTTCTTTTGCTCTGCCTCTGGTGAAATAGTATAGCTATAAAGTCTCTTCTGGAACCCACAAGGCAAGCGAACTAGGGGTAGACCTCAACCGTAGAAAGAAGAGATTTCGAGACACAGATGACTGACTTGGGAGGATATGGACAGCTCTGCATGGAACAGCAAAGGTTGGGAAGGCTTGGGTGAGTTGGTAGAGAGGCGATTGTCTAATCACAGATAAAGGACATAAGAAGAATAGCAATGCGTATAATGTTTTTCTTTCTAATTCCAACTTGCCAGTGTAGGGGGTAGAGTGCGAGGCTATCTAAGCTTACCTTCCAAGGCTAGAGTGTTGCCTTAATTGCTTCATATTCGTTTTCGTTTTGTGTTTCATTGAAGTTGTCTATTCATTGTTCTCTTCATCTTCGTCTGGCTCTATACTCATATACCTCTTGACTGTAACCTCATAGTTGGTCGCGTTTCATTCTTTTAAGTTGTCTAAAACAATATACACATAACTTTTGATTGTAAATCCATAGTTGATCATGTTTAAGTCTCTTAAGTTGTCTAAATCAATATACATATAACTTTTGATTGTAGACTCACAGTTGATCACGTTTCATTCTCTTTAGTTATCTAAAACAATATGCATATATATGCATATAACTTTTGATTGTAAACTCATAGTTAATCCCGATACATTCTCTGAAGTTGTCTAAAACAGTATGGATATTTGTCTCCTAATGAACTTTATGGGTGGCTTAGGCATATCGTGTCTGGTTTTATTATTTCACCCTGTCTCTTGTGGACGCACCTGCAGACTTTCCCGAGCACTTCATTTCACATGAAAGGAGTTTTCTCTAATGAATGTTGATATTGACCAGTGTAAAACAACGCCTATTATTTAAGTGTTAATTATGTTCTTGGAACATTCCACACAAATGTGGATAGTTGTTGCATGTGTGGCGTGTATAAAGTATTATTGTATATGTATTTCCAAAACATATTAAGTAACCCGTGTTTTCGTAATTACTAAATGTACATCAATACATACAGCAGTGAATTATTATGTGAATTGGAAATGGGAAATCGATAATGATATTAAAATAAGAATAACGGTAGCTTAAATTCGACAGGGTCGACTTCATTGCACCGGGATTTATCCCATAAGGCCCGGTCTCTTTCCGCAGCATGGAAAGCGTTGCACAAAGCACGAACTCCGTAGCTCTAGCGACGACACACAGGGGTCTCGGAAAAATTTCACTCATGAACCGAAGGACGCGGCCCGGAATTCGAATCCACAACCTTCGGAGCCTGAGGTCAAACGGTTTGACCACTTCGTCACGGAGATTGCCTATAAGATATATATAAAATAAGAATACAAAAGGCAAGGGGTGCATTCATAAAACTTAAACATTTGTAAGGGGGGGGGGGGGGGGGGGGGGGTAAAAAACAAATTAAAATTGGCAGCAACGTTATAATATTTGACTCCAATATTAATTAAGTACTATTATATGGATAAGAAGCAAAGAGAACGACAAAGAGCAATAATAATAATCCCCAAACTCCGCATTATCTGGTGTTTGATCAAAATCATGGGACCAAAACGGGGCCACAGAAATAGAAATGTTGAGCTCATGGAGAGGAGTAAACAAGTTCCAGTAAATCAAGGGGCGAGGGTAAGATTCTGCAGCTAGACATTACACATATTGAGGAATACTGAGTATAGTATTGCTAGACACTCCCATGTCTAGAGTCCACAGGGCGAGTGAACACAATAGTGGGAGACCTAAGCACGCACAGAATAGAGAATTAAAGACAGAGATAAATAATATGGGAGAACATACAGGGACGTGCTGAAGATAGCCACAGATAGATCGGCTTGGCAAGAGTTAGTTGTGGGTTGGTGCTCCAGCTGGAGATACCATGCAAAAAATTAGAAGAAAAGGAAGAGGTCAGAACATCGGGGACAAAAAAAAAGAAGAAAAAAAGATGGAGGAAGAAGAACGAAGAAAAAGAAGGAACAATGTGAAGAAAGAAAGAGAAGGTAAAACAAGAAAGACGAAATAAGTAGAAGAAAGACAAATAAGAATAGGATTATGAAGAAGAAGATAAAAAGATAAACTTTGCACACCTGTATCACAGTATCCGGTACGAGGTTACATATATAAGTGTGTTTATTCCTAATTCACATAAGCAAGACAACTAGAAATAAACAAGCGATAATGCCCACGCCAAACAAAAGCGGTATCTTTACTAAACTAATAATCACAAACAGATTTCACAAAAGTATTAACAAAGTAAAGAAACAACAAAACAGAATAATAACGATGTTTATTTTTGTAAGCTAACATCGCCTGCAAATAACAGGGCAGGCAAATAAGGAATTATTTCTATTATGCCATTGTTTTCCTATGTAATTTTACGAGTAACAAGCCGGCATGTACCAAGTCTGTTCACTGTCAGTCGTGATAGGTACAATTATCTTGGAACTAACATAAATCCAATAAAAAGATGTAAAATATTGAAAAAAACGAGAAAAAGAGTGTTGAGATGCTACATAGAACCTATACTCTTATATGGATGTGAAGCTTAGACAATGAGCAGTCAGGCTGAAAAACATCTGATGGCTGTAGAAATGTGGTTTCTGAGGAAAATGCAAAGAATACCATGGACAGCCAGAAAGACCAATGAACAAGTTATTCAAGAAACAAATGAAGATCGTAAACTGATTAGAGACATTAGACGTAGACAGTCACAATTTTTTAGGCATGTTATGAGAAGAAATGATCTGGAGAACTTGGTGACAACTGGTAAGATCGAGGGGAACAGACCAAGAGGAAGACCTAGAAGCAAGTACCTGGATGGCTTGGCCTTGTGGCATGGTCGAGACAGAAACACGGAGCTAATCCACGACTCTGGTGATCGAGTGAGATGGCAGAACATGACCGCCCACGCTTGCCGGCATGGCACATGATGGATGAATGGATGGAATCCATGACCTCAGATTTGGCAGGTGAATGACTAGCCACTTCGCTACCGAGTCTCCGGGTCTCCCAGATAGACCTAGTGGCGTATGTTTTCATGTCTCGCCACAAATCTCGGCCTTTGGTTTTCTGTATCAACTCTGCTGATGATATTCCTCCATGCCACCGTCGCAATCCATCCAGCATTATTTCTCTTGGTCTGCCTCCGCCTCTCGTCCTCTCGATCTTTCCAATTAATATGGTACCAGTAAATGTTCTGGAAGTACAGGCGCCCGGCCTGATACTGACCCTATCACAACTACAGGGGGGGGGGGGGGGGGGGGCGTGGTACCGCAGTTGTTAGCACGCTTACCTCTGCCGGCTGCATGGTCATATGTTCGAATGACTATCAAGGTTGATTTTTTTTTTAATTGACCTTGGTTCTCTAGTCAACGGAGTCTAAAATTGATATCAGGAAATGTTCTAGGAAGCAAACGAGGCCGACATTATTTTTACCTCATAATTGGTCGAGTGCCGATTGTTGTATGCAAATATGGAGCTAGTAATTTATGCCAAATACGCTGCAGTATTTAAAAACGAGTTCTTTAATGCAATGTTACAACTTCACTCAATGTTATAGACATTTAGTCTCCCACCTCAGATGATATAAAATTATTTTAACTATTACTAGCGATGTAAATGTGGACGTCAAGTAAGTAAACTACAGTAAAGGATCATTTTAGACTCCTTGATACGTATTGGGTATATGGTGCCAACCTCATAGTTATATAGACCAATTAGCACGCGATGGTGATGTGGGGAAAATAAATATGGCCGTCTTTACTTCCCATGGCGTTTGTGGTACACATTTTAGGTATGGGAGATTAGGTACATTTGTAGAACACTGCCTCGATGGGAACTTGAATGCATGACCACAGGACAGGCTGGCAATCTTGTTAGCCACTTGCATTACAGTGACTCCTTTAGTGGCTATGCGCCTTTTAAGGTTATGTGTATGTATAAGTCCAATAATATTTAAATAGCAACGGATTCTGAGCCCTACATGTAGCCCTCTCTCTCTTTCTCTCTCTCTCTCTCTCTCTCTCTCTCTCTCCCTCGCCCCCCTCTGTCTCTCTCTCGCTCTCTCGCCCCCCCCCCCTCTTCTCTCTCTCTCTCTCTCTCTCTCTCTCTCTCTCTCTCTCTCTCACTCTCTCTCTCTCTCTCTCACTCTTTCGCCTCTTGCTATTGAACCATAGCTAGAATTTCAAGTTAGAAACTTTATCAAACGTCAATACACTTTGCTATAGGGCAGCAAGAAGACAGACCCATAGAAAATAAGGTGTTTACAGGAAGTTAACTTCACACATGCTTATTTACGTCTTTATGATACGCTGTGATTACCTTTCTTACTCACCTTCTCAGATGTCTGTTGTTTAACTTTACGAGATACCTAGTCAAGATCATCAATGAGAGAGAGAGAGAGAGAGAGAGAGAGAGAGAGAGAGAGAGAGAGAGAGAGAGAGAGAGAGAGAGAGAGAGAGAGAGAGACCGTTTAGCAATCGGGATTCATTTATTAGCGTACAATGTATTTCATTTCTTGATCTCGTTCTATCCTTTCTCGGATGCACAATCTACAATCAGATATAGTCATCATTGTGAGCTTGCCGTTATGTTAGCGGGAACAACCAGGACACCAA
Source organism: Cepaea nemoralis (assembly GCA_014155875.1). Classification (NCBI taxonomy): domain Eukaryota; kingdom Metazoa; phylum Mollusca; class Gastropoda; order Stylommatophora; family Helicidae; genus Cepaea; species Cepaea nemoralis. Next base: position 118,818 of record JACEFZ010006304.1, on the reverse strand, counting down.
CAAATAATAATCTACCAAACATACCGTACTACTAACGGGGTTTGGAAGTGGCACGCAATCGCTGTCTCTAGGCTGCCTGTAGTGTTTTCAAAGCGGGTCATAGTTTCAGTCAACTTTCCTTCAGTGGTGTTGGGATAATGTGAGTTTCCCTCAACTGCCCGAGGATCATAGTGTTCACTTTCATGAAGCATGTAGAAGTTCACACAACTTACACGCTTCGAGACTGAAATAGTCGTAGTAAATTCCCACGATGATGGTGGTCAGTCAGCACCCAAATCTTGCCTGGATACCTAATGCGCATGATCATAAACAGTGTGCTGTCATCTTCTTCAATGTTTTTTTTTTCCATATCCTTTACAGGACATCGCTGTCAACATCATCATCTGTCAGCTGATTGTTGATTTCTTGGCAAGATCACGCTCAGTAGTTTGCCATTGCTTTCTAAGCGATCGGCTCATGTACTCTGTAATTTACCGACGCAGAGAGAACCGCTACTTATTCTCGCGCAACGTCACGTTACTCACGAGAGTATACGGGATTACGGAGAAAGACGTATAACACCTAGACCAGGGAGACCGGCTCTTTTTTAATACTATACCATTAAATATAACGTGGCAGACACAAAGGTTTTCAGTGTTATGTTAACTACACATAATCAGAAGTTACTGAGATATGTGGTGCTATACACGTGGGTAAATCACAGTTATGTAAATAAAGTGGCACGATAGTCTCTTTATAGCTACGGCAATTACAAAAACATACCTCAAAACATACAAAATGTACACGAATGTTTTGTACATTGCTTTGGAAGTAGGACAGCTCTTTACATTTGCCTAGGTTATGTACTCGAAGGCATTCGACACTAACCATGATGTTCAAACAAACCTTTAATAGATAACCTTCCTTTTCTGATAATTTGATAAGCAGTGATAAATGAGACCTTATATCATAATACTTTACAACAACTTCACTAGGGCAGTATTAGATAAAAGTATTCTGTTTCACAGTCTCTGTAACTCTGGAATGCTTCTGTATTGCCACTCTGACAATTAGAACGGTAAAGAGCGTATTTATGGAAACAAGTACTTGGCATCGAATCTGTCATCGCCATAGAATATTCCTGTGTAATGTTACAATGGAAACAGTGGAATCGAGTCGTGTGTACTCGTGTCAATCGTCGGGTATGATTGTGCCGAGTACCAAAGTAATATAAGCCACGACTGACGCTAATAGATTGCTTGTTAAATACATTTATATAATCATATAAAGATGGTTTGGTTAGGGGTGATGGGTATTGGGTTTAGGAGTGGCGAAGTTGTCATGCCGCTAGCCTCGCGATCAGAAGGTCTTGGGTTCGTGTTCAGACTCTTCTGTCTTACACTTCAAGCAATTGTTTTAAGTGATGCCAGAGAGTTATCGAGGAAGCTACAGGGTTTTCTCTCTGTATGATGCTTGTCGAATAGCGACCGAGCCATATGGAATAAAATCGGGTGCAATGAATGTTAGCCTCTTGTCTTTAAACCCTTGGGCTTGCTTGTTTAAAGTAACTGTTATCTGACGATTGTTTGCTTATTAAGTTTCAGCAACCAGGCATTAGACACACGATGGATATTTATCAAAATGAGTAGCATTACATTAAGGGGTACATTCTCTAGTGGATATGGTCACCTACGCCAGTTGGCAACGCTCTTGATGTAATGAAGGTAATAATAGTGATAATAGATGGTGAGGATTTTAATTTTTCGTATCCTTTCAACAGGACACAGCCGTCAACACCAGCATTTTACTGCTGTTGTTGATGTCTTGGCAAGTTTACGTTCAGTAGTTTGCCATTGCTTTCTGAACGACCGGCTCCCATACCAACTCGTTAAAACCCAGCGCAACGCGGTCTCCTGCCAAATCGGTCGCAGCTGTGTTTCGAACGCGGGTAAGCGGGCTTACGAATCGCGTCCGTAAGCTCTTCGCCACTGAGACGGCTGGTAATGACTATGATGATGTATAGCCAGGAAAACTTGCTAGGATGGGGACGCATAGGTTAGATGAACAGTAGCCTGAAAATAGCTGGAGAACTGCCGCCTTGTCTGCATTCTGTATTAATACGGGGTCCACAGGTGATCGCATTTTAGAACAGCGATTTTCATTGTCAGGTCCCGGCCGGACTTAGGACCAAGTATCCCTCACCCATGGTAACGAAGTGGTTAGATGCTGGACTGTTCTACCAGTGGTTTTGGGTTCGATCCGCGTCGACGCGGTTTCGAACTTATATAATCGACCAGGGCTCCCAGCCGACTCAGCTTACAATTGTTACCAGGAAAATCTTGGGAAGTGAAGGCGATCACACATCCAACTGAGTCCTGATCTGCCCCACCAGACCCTTCCTCACTGCAGCCATATTTTTTTCCTCCATCAACTGTAACACCTCGAATCTGATTAAACTCAAGATTATAGTCTTGCAAAATATTTTGCATTTCCACGAAAATGTCTTTTCCCGTTGTTGTTCAATGCATGTTGCAAACGGATGCCAACTCTTCCGTTATCTGAAAGTCCAAATTGACACCACGAATGAACACAAGATGTTGTGACGTACTCGAGAGATCAGTAGACTCATCCAGTGCATATATGTAGCACTATGTTCTCTCCACGTTTTCTGTTCACTTGCCGAAAGGCTGATAATTCCAAATAAATCGGCTTTCTCGGGACACGTGTCATTTGCAGCTTCCATCATATACTCTTTGATGAAGTTGCTTTCAGTAAACGGTTTTCCTCGTTCTGCCATCTTATGCACTATTTTGTAACTTGTACTAATGACAGATTCATTTTCAGACAATTTTCTCGTGACGAGATTTCTTTGGGTTTTTAAACCACGTTTTAAGGACTCATATTTCTCAGAATGTAACTTTCCAGAAAACTTTGAATATGTTGATAGATATTTTATTTCGTAGTGACGCCGAAGATTGTGATCTTTCAAAACGGCAACACTTTCGCGGCACATTACGCAACTGGTTGTCTGGTACATTGTGTCCACAAAGAAGTACTTTACTTCGCATTCTTAATTGAAAACGCGACACTCGGCGTCCACTTTTCTTTTCTTAGTATAATGTAGGGTGAAGTAAATGGGATCTGAAAATGAAAAAAAAAAAAGACTTTGAATTAGAAACCTAATTAAAATCCAAATGAAACACAAGAAAAGCAGAGGACTCAACAAAGGTACATATAAAGTTTATAGGTACCTTTGGTAATAGAACATATCACATAATAAGGTTTGTAAAATATATTAATAGGGCCGGCCTAAATAAATAGCCTAGAGCAGTGTTTTTCAAACGGGGTTCCGCGAGTGGCAACCAGGGTTCCACCGAAACAGATCGAAATCGCCTAATGCAACATTTCTGCTCATCTGGTGTTTTATATAAAGTATGACAGCCACTTGGATCAGCGCACAGTGTTCCTTGAGCAACATAAATATTTGCGTAAGGATATGCTCCAGCAGAAAGGTTGAAAAAAAATCTGGCCTAGAGACCAACTCAATTAACACCTTGACCGGGGAATTTTTCTGAGCTAGGGATAATATTTTTGTAATAACACGAGGCTTCTGTGGAATTTTTATGCTATGTGTGCTACTTTATTGCCTCTATTCACACTTGTAGTTCACTTACTTATCACTGTCAAACAAAGAAATCCTTGTTACATACCTATAACATGGATGGCAGGCAAATATAAATAAATATGTCTGGCGCGTCGGACCTATGTTGACAGCCGGGCGCATCTGGAGTAGGGAAAGATGTGTGCTTCTGTGGTGCCATGGAAACCATGGTAACGTCAGAGCGTTGGCGGAGCTACTACGAGCCGGGGAAGGACTTGGAATGGCGCGTAATAAGCAAACACCACAATAAAACTGAAAATCTAGAAACAATAATTTAAAATTGGAAATAGTAAATTTAAAACACATAGCAGCCAGGAGGTCTCCTCGCGTGTGAAGATCTCCTAGTATTCTAAACGTAATATTTAAATTTAAATTGTATCTCAACGTCTCGTGCTCTTTGAGTTTTATCAAGCAAATTCGAGTACCGTCGGCAGGCCTGATGAACTGACGTCGTGGGCCGGATCCGGCCACCGTCCGTAGTTTGGTGACCCCTGCTGTACAGTAAAAATAGTAAGAAGAAGAAAACGCTGCAATAGCAGCAGCAGCAGCAGCGATAAGAGACTGGAAACCGCTGTTGTAGAGGATGTTTGATGTAAGCATTAAACATCAGTATGGTGTGTGTGTGTGTGTGTGTGTGTGTGGTGGGGGTCTTAGCAATAGACGTTAAAACACTTTCAAAACACCGTTGTATTCATACAGCAGATGTCGAGGAAGTGTTTAAACGAATTGTTTTTAATTTGAGCTCACACAATCGAGCATAAGAACTTAACTTCTTTTGTATGCGATAGAGCGTAAGAATATGTCTAAAGAAACCTCGTTTCCAGAAAATAGATGCTAAAATTCTTCCGTGTAACACAATCTTCGTGTCCAGAACATAGCTGCTAAAACTCTGCCATGCAACACAATCGTCGTGTTCAGAAACTGGACGCCTAATCTCTTCCCAGTAACAAAAACGTTACGTCAAGACGGTATGCACAAAATGTCCTCCTAGCAACACAACCTTCATGCCCAGACAATAGATGCTGAGAATCTTTTCAATAACATAAACTACATGTCCAGACAATAGAAGCTGTGAATTTGTGTAATAACATAAACTACATGTCCAGACAATAGAAGCTGTGAATCTTGTGTAATAACATAAACTACATTCCCAGACAATAGAAGCTATGAATCTGTGTAATAACATAAACTACATGCCCAGACAAATAGAAGCTGTGAATCTGTGTAATAACATAAACTACATGCCCAGACAATAGATGCTGTAGAATCTGTGTAATAACATAAACGACATGCCCAGACAATAGATGCTGAGAATCTGTGCAATAACATAAACGTACATGTCCAGTACAATAGGAGCTGGGAATCTTTTCAATAACATAAACTGTTTGCGCTGACAATAGTAGAAAGGAATCTTTACAATAACATAAACTTCATGCCCAGACAATAAAAGCAGAGATTCTTTGCAATAACATAAACATGATGGCCAAACAAAAAGAAGCTGAGATTCTTTGCAATAACATAAACTCCATGTACAGACAATATTAGCTGCGCAATAGCATAAACTTCATGCCCAGACAATAGACTCTCAGAATATTTCCAACAAAACAGTCGTTGTGTCTGAAAAGCAAAGACTAGGAATGCGTAAAAACATTGCGTTTCCAAACACCATAGTCTAAGTCTCTTTTGAAAACAATAAAAATAATCATCATACTCATGTTTGAAAGGAAAACAATACCCACCCACAACGCCAACTTCGCTGTCTTCATAAAGCAGATCATACTGAGATTCTTCGCATATTTTGTCAGATTAATTTTACTAATCCCACGGCTAAAAACAGGGGCGACATTTCAAGACGTATTTTGTTTCAACTTGGAAAAAATCTCAGCTTTAGATGATCAATGATAACTGTTCGATGGTTTAAATGTAAATGTTACCAGGATAGAGGCAACATAACGGTTTCACCAAGTCATGTCTAGGCAAAGATCTATAAAGTGAGTGTCAACGGCTGACGATTATAATCCGTTGTATGTCTGCTGCTCTCTGCGCGCTAGCAAATAACGCGTCTTATATTTATAAACATATATAATTCCCAGATAATCGGTTTGATTTATCGCAATGGTTGTAACTGCAGAAGCTATTACTCCCCCCCCCCCCCACCCTCTCCCCCACCCTCGCCACCCACCCCCTCCCCAGACGTGGAGAAATTCGATATGTTGTTGGGAAATATCAACATAGCAAGACAACATAAAGAGGTATTGTGGGCAGTCGGCGAAATGATTGATAAAACATATGAAATATGTTTCAGACCAACGTGCGGCTCCATCGTATTGTCCTAAGAAGAGGAACAATTTGCAATATCAGTATGGCATATGGAGAATATAAGATAAAAGATAAAGTGATGGGCCCCTTTACACGCTATGTAGCTATTGGGCATATGGTGGAGAAGGTGGGGGAACAGATTGAGAACCCGTATGTTGAAAGGATGAGATTGTGGGGTTTTGGCTGGGGTTCTGGTAGAATCTCAAAACTGAGATGGAAGAACAGGAGAACTTTCACGCAGATATCCGCAGAAACGATTAGCAATATGACTCTTCGCTGGCTGTTGAACGAGGGGACGTAGCACGTATGGGAATGTCGTGAGTGCAATAATGTCGGTTCTTAGTTCAGCTCAACTCATCTCTCTCTCTCTTCAAGGCACTCAGAAAAGCCTCTTGATCTCTTAGTGTATAATCCATAGCCATGTTAAACATACACACAGAAAGAAGCCCCTTAGCTGGAGCAGGCTATGGATATGTGAAGTATTAGGAATATCATATTATGAAGGCCTGAAAACAGATGGCCAGTCTTTCTTTCCCGTAGAGAGCGACGAGTGGCGACATAGAACCATTGTCCCATTCAGTCATTCATTCATTCAGTAGCATGTCCTTTGTAGAACCTCGCTTCCATAACAACCTTCCGGAAAACCTCTCGATCATAAGCAAGATGTCCCGCGTCCGATACACCCATCTGGAGATCATCGACCACATCCCGCACCCATCTTCTCCTTGGTCTTCCTCTTCCTCTCTTCTCAGGCATATAAATGTTTTTTTTTTTTTTTTTGCATATCCTTTACAGGACATCGCTGTCAACAGCTACATCTTTCAGCTGTCTGTTGGTTTCTTGGCAAGATTACGCTCAGTAGTTTGCCATTGCTTTCTGTCGGCCGGCTCAGTTTATCCCGCAAGTCACCAGCGGGGGATGAACCGCTCCCAGCTCTCGCGCGCTTACGAGACTCTGCGTGATAAACGGGATTACGGAGAAAGTGTTGTAACCCCTCGGCCAGAGAGACCGGCTCTCAGGCATATACCCCTTCATTATTGCTCTCTCCAAACCTTCGTGACGTCCCAAGCGACCAAAATGCTTCAACTTTCTTTGTTCCCTTGTCTGTAATAGCCAACCTTCTTCAATACTCAGCTCTTGAAGTACCATTGTCCCACCGCTCTAAATAGTCATGTTTTTGGTACATTTATTAGTCGCTTGCTCTGAGTAGATTCACTGCACGTTTTTTCTATGTAGTATCATGGGACGATTATTATATGCAGCGCTTATTTTATGTAGTCTGGTAGGACGATTGTTCTATGACGTGTCATGGGGCGCTTATTTTATGTAGTCTGGTAGGACGATTGTTCTATGAAGTGTCATGGGGCGCTTATTTTATGTAGTCTGGTAGGACGATTGTTCTATGAAGTGTCAAGGGCCGCTTATATTACGTAGTTTCATTGTACGATTGTTCCATGTAGTCTCATATGGCGCTTATGCATGTGTATGTTATCATGGGCAGTTTATTTTATGTAGATTCATGGGACGATTGTTCTATGCAGTGCCATGGGCCGAGTATCGAATGTTGTAATTTCATGGGCCGATATTTCTAAGTATTTTCCTAGGGCGTTTATGTATGTCTATGGTATCAGGAGACACGTATTTTATGTATTGGGACGATTGTGTTTCGTGACGAATTGAGTTCTGTTGAGTCAAGAACCGATATAAAAACACTCGGCATAGTCCCGTACGTGCTCTGTTCCTATCTACAACAGCCAGCAAAGACACCCTACATGTTACATAATCTGCCTGTACCGACCCGCGCAATATACATTCCTTTTAGGCAAACTATAGTTCAGGCATTGCTGGGCTTACATAAAAAAGTGTATCAGCGCCATAATCTGGATAATATATTTAAATGCATCAGACTCATTTTGAATTAAAGGGAAGAATTTGAAAACCTGTACAATTCTCAGTAAGTAGGAAATAGACTGTTAGCGTGAGTGAGCTTATGTGAGTGTTACTACATGCGAGATGTTCAGCGTATATGTGAATGTGTATATTGTGGTTGTGTGTATCAGTTACTATAAGCGTTTACCTCAATTCATCTATGCACCTGTGCATGTGTTATTTATTATAAGCGTTTATCTTAGTGTAAATTTGAATGTGTATATAGTGTTTATGTGTGTGTGTGTGTGTGTGTATGTGTGTTACTACAAGCGTCTGTCTCAGTATAAGCACGAATGTGTGTACATATGTATGCATAGGTGTGTGTGTGTGTGTGTATGTGTGTGTGTGTGTGTGTGTGTAGGGAAGCATATATCTTATTGATGACTGGAACTATTGGTGTTGGAACTCTTCGCTGGCTGTTGAGGATGGGGACGGAGCGCTTATGGGAATGTCCCGAATGCTGTGATGTCGGTTCCTAAATCATCAATCAAATCTCTATTGATGGACACTTTTCTGGTGAGTGATTATAGTTCACCTGAACTTTATTTACAGTAAGTACAGCCTTACATATACCCTCCTACTCATCTGCACACTGGATGCAGCGATAGCTACACTGGCCTGCCATCGACTGCAAACGTGATGGAGAGCGTCACCTTTGAAATAATTTCTAGATGTATAATAAATTTCAACAACGCTTTGGCAGTCGAAGAAAGATTGATTTCACGAAATGCGTAAGGTGGTTAGCAACTGTGTGAAAATGTTCAAAAATCTACTTTTCCGGCATGGATGATCCTGGTAATCTGTGTTAGAAAAAGCGTATGTGACTATGGATCTTATCGCCATCATCTTCATTATCGGAATCAACAGATGCTAAAACCACTACATACGAATCATTAGCATTGCGACGTCACCGGGAAAATAAAATCCGAATTGGCGTTATTCTTCCATTTTCCGGCGATTATCAATACCGCATACAGCTCACTCGCCCAGCCGTGGAGTATGCCCGGGATTACATCTTCAAAAAGACAAATCTTCTACGTAATTACACCATTGAGTTCGATTATCGAGACTCGAAATGTTCAGAGATCTACGGCCCTTTGGAAGCCATGGATATGTATTTTAAAAAGTCCGCGGAACTGTTCTTGGGTCCTGCTTGCGACTACGCAGTTGCAGTTATCGCCAGGTTTACCAGAACATGGGGCATCCCCATCATCACTGCAGGAGCACAAGCTGCAGCATTTAGTAACAGAACGACCTACGGGCTACTCACACGAGTTCTGGGTAGTTATAATAAGTTAGCGGAGTTCTGTTTGACCGTTCTGACCCATTTTGGGTACAAGAATATCGGGATGCTTCTCCATGCCAACAAAAATGATACCGATGAGGGAAAGTCGGAGTGTTGGTTTAGAATGGAGCCGATCTATATGCTGATACAGAAAGTGATAGACCCCAAGTTTGATAATAAGCGTGTCGAGGAGTTCACAGATAGTAGCAATAGCACAGCAGACTTCGAAGCTAAACTCAAGCATTTATCAACGAAATGCAGAGGTGAGCAATTTTGTTATGTAATGTTCTCATTGTTTCGGTGATTGGAAGCTCACTATACATTGTGTAACATAATAATACCAAATGGTGTTGGGATAATGGAGTTCTCCTCACCTCCCTGGGGATCACGGTGTTCACTGTGATGAAGCATGTAGATGATCAGACATCTTACACTCTTCGAGACTGAAATAGTCGCAGTAAATTCCCACGATGTCTGTGGTCAGTCAGCACCCAAGCCTTGCACTCATGCTCAGATACCTTATGCGCATGATACATAAGAGTATGATGTATTTTTCTTCAATGACATGCTATAGAAAGTTTGCACGTGGCAGACTCAAAGGTTTCCACTGTTATGTTCACTCTACATAATCAGAAATTATTGAGATATACAGAGGCGCCTGCTAATCACGCGTGTGAACCACAATTAAATAAACAAAGTGACTTGATAGTTTCTTTATATAAAGCGAGTTAGGTTGAGTTGAGTGGTGCTAAGAACCGACATAATTGCACTCAGGACATTTCCATATGCGCTCCGTCCCCTCATTCAACAGCCAGCGAAGAGTAATGCTACTATAATTCCCAACGCTATATGATTGAAAGTTGTTCTGGTCTTCACTCTCAACTTTGAAATTCTTCCAGAACCCTTGCCGAATCCCCGCAGTATCATTCTTTCCACATGGGGGTTCTCAATCTGTTCCCCCGCCTTCTCCACCTAGAGGAGCACGACTACCTCTCCCTTGTCCATAGGCAATCTACCATCAAGAGGCGCATTCCTTGTCAGCTTGTCGGCCTGTTTATTCCCCCCGCACCCCCGCACGGCCAGGGCAAAACATCCATACTATTCTCACTATTTGTGATTTCTAAAACGAGTATAGCCAATCCACCAGAAACATTCCTTTCTCCATCTTACTAGCATACACATTGAGTCATAATAAATGCAATGTGTGTTGCGGAGGTCTCCTCAAACCAACGGCATGCCGCTGTTACTGCTTCCACCTCTATTCTCATGCTAGAGGTCGTAGTCGCATATGCCAGATTCTCCATTTTTAAACATCGTCCATTAGCCTTCGCGATGAAACCCCAAAACTACACCTGTTTCTCAAAACTGTCCCATCAGTCTAGATCACTATGTCACCTTGATGTGTGTTACTCTGGATTAGTTGTCGCACCTCAAACTTTGTGCGGGCCTTTTCCCATTCTCTGCACTCACGACCCAGGTGTTACAATTTATTGTGCCAGTCAGTCATGTCTTCCTAGTACTTTAACCCAATGCTTTTTCACGATTGATACTCTCCAGATCACACACCTGGCGTATATATACTTCTGCCTATGCCATCCATTACCTGCTTCGTCTCAGTCTATGACCCTTGACCATATCCATAGGTTTCAGGTTGGGGGTGATCCCTATTTGCAGCAACTCGTAGGTACCATAGGGATATAGATGCTGAGAATTTGTTCAGTAACATACACGTTATGCTCAGAAAATAGAAGCTAGGCATCTTTGTAATAACATAAACTTCTTTCCTAGACAATAGAAGCTGGGCATCTTTACAATAACATAAACTTCGTGCCTAGACAATAGAAGCTGGGCATCTTGTGATAACATAAACTTCAAGCCAAGACAATAGAAGCTGGGCATCTTTGTGATAACATAAACTTCGTGCCTATAATAATAATAATAATAATAATAATAATAATAATAATAATAATGTCTTTATTTTCAAAGGGTTAAGAATTGGGCACGCAGGCCCGTCTGACATTCTGCCCTTCTTCTCTATTTCCTCTCATACAGTCTTTCATTCAACATCACTTATGAAGCAACTTTTGACAACAAAAGAACATTAAAACGCATGAAAAATAATCAATAACAAATGACTCACTGAGGCAGTGTTTAACATGGGCATTATAAATACCTAAGGAGGGTGTAACGTGCCATACATAAGGGAATGTTTTTTGGCTAGTTGTCGTTTGAGATAAGTTACCATTATTGTCTTTTTTGTGTTATTTGTTATGGGGGCATGCAGTCTGTACTAAGGTAGTGTTCAAACAGGTTGCGAATGTATGTATCATGATTGGTGGTGTCTTTGATTTCTTGTGGAAGATTGTTCCACAACTGAGCGGCAGAGTATGATAAGCTTGTTTTATATATGTCTATCCTAGGTTTAGGGATGTCAACAACTTAACTGACAGGCATCATCGGGTACTTCTCACACACTCGTACAAGACAACTTGCAAGTCGTGTGGGAGGCAAAATGCATGGTCCATTTTATTGCCGTTGGCTCGCTTACAAGCGGTAAACAGTCGCTAATGCAATACACAATATACAGCCACAGAATTATCTAACACAAACTGCTAACCCTATGCTAACTCTATCTACGAGTGAACACAAAACCCCCTAACGTTATTCTAAACGATGTGAACGCCCCAAGTCCAGTCTCCCGTCTGCCGGACATCTCTCCCGTGGTTACACACCCCGCGGGGGTGACCTTCTCCTTCGTGCGTGTTACCTCACATCGCACGCTGCTGGCAAAACGTGGCCTGTTGAGTGTCTACTCAACTGTGCTCTGGCTTCATGAGGTGCGGTGGTATCGTGATTAGAGTGCTAACTCTCTGAACACCGCCTGCGTGTATTCTGAGGGAGTGGCTAAGCTTCCACGATTCCCTCATCTCCCCTGCTCTTGCCTCGGGCACCGTATCTCCTCCTGGTCCCTCCAGGATTGACCGCTCTCCCTGGCGGAGGGGATGCGGTTGAGTCTTTGACACACACCCGCCCCCCTTGTGTTGCGTCATCAACTTTCACTTATTGGTTGTGACGCAAGGAGGTTTCTACAGAAAAAAATTAGTGTCTCTAATTTTTGTCAAAGACTCTAGATAACCTGGCTCTGGGCTTTCCAATAGACTATTAACAACTATTGTCACAATGTAGTAAAGCCTCACTTGGCTACTGGCAATCGCCACAAACTTGCCTGGTTGGCGTGAGCCCCTTCTCACATGCTATATTATATTTTATCAGAGGTATGTCTGAACCGGACCGTTGTCTTATAAGACCTGCCCTCACATAGTAAATTAACTTACTACCCATACAAAGTTGACTTTCTTAGGGTCAACCCATGAATTGCTTCATGTCCCCCATATAATATTTAACAACCAATCTCCAAGAGTGTGTGCGACAGGCTTTACCTTCTTCGCTTCCGCGCGTAAGACTTCATTTCACTGTTAATTTAGTTCTTCGTTGTCTATTATGTCCCCTGGCCCCAAAGTTATCTGCCTTTGATCTGCAAATAGTGTATGCAATTTATATGTTTGTTTTTCTGGTTGTTTGTGTGTTTGGATGTAATAAATCTACTACTCTAACTTCTACCCTATATTTCTAACTTATCTGTGTATGTATGTTAGTTTTTTGAGTGCCATAATTTTGTTCAATGTGGCCACAAACAGGTGTACAACACTAATTCGTGACTATATTCCATTGTTATGAGACCCAAAATACTGTAATCTAAGTTCTAAAATATATCACAGACAACACATTCACACTAACACAATTTCCCTAGCGAAAACCAACATTAACGCAAACAAATATTAAAAGTCGTGGCAGGCAGCAGAAGAATTTGCTCACAGCTTGCATTCTCTCCCGTCTATCTTTCATTCATTCTCACTTTCACACTTCTGTCATACTCCTTTCACTCTTACCTCTGTCACACATTATTACGCAACTGGTTTTCTGGTATTTTGTGTCCACAAAGAAGTACTTTACTTCGCATTCTTAATTGAAAACGCGACATTCGGCGTCCACTTTTCTTTTCTTAGTATAATGAAGGATGAAGTAAATGGGATCTGAAAATGAAAAAAAGACTTTGAATTAGAAACATAATTAACATCCAATGAAACAAGAAAAGCAGAGGACTAGAGGTCACTGGTGAAGCTACAGCTCAACAAAGGTACATATAAAGTTTATAGGTACCTTTGTTCATAGAACATATCACATAATAGGGTTTGTAAAATATATAAACAGGGCCGGCCTAAATAAATAGCCTAGAGCAGTGTTTTTTTCAAACGGGGTTCCACGAGTGGCAGCCAGGGTTCCATCGAAACAGATCGAAATCGCCTAAATGCAACATTTCTGCTCATCTGGTGTATTATATAAAGTATGACAGCTACTTGGATCATCGCACAGAGTTCCTTGAGCAACATAAATATTTGCGTAAGGATATGCTCCAGCAGAAAGGTTGAAAAACATCTGGCCTAGAGACCAACTCAATTAACACCTTGACCGGGGAATTTTTCTGAGTTAGGGATAATATTTTCGTAATAACACGAGGCTTCTATGGAATTGTTATGCTATGTTTGCTACTTTATTGCCTCTATTCACACTTGTAGTTCACTTACCTATCACTGTCAAACAAAGAAGTCCTTGTTACATATCTATAACATGGATGACAGGCAAAAATAAATAAATATGTCTGGAGCGTCGGACCTATGTTGACAGCCGGGCGCATCTGGAGTAGGGAAAGATGCGTGCTTTTGTGGTGCCATGGAAATCATGGTAACGTCAGAGCGTTGGCGGAGCTACTACGAGCCGGGGAAGGACTTGGAATGGCGCGTGATAAGCAAACACCACAATAAAAATGAAAATCTAGAAACAATAATTTAAAATTGGAAATAGTAAATTTAAAACACACAGCAGCCAGGAGGTCTCCGCGCGTGTGAAGATCTCCTAGTATTCTAAACGTAATATTTAAATTTAAATAGTATCTCAACGTCTCGTGTTCTTTGTGTTTTATCAAGCAAATTCGAATACCGTCGGCAGGCCTGATGATTCGACGTCGTGGGGCGGATCCGGCCACCGTCCGTAGTTTGGTGACCCCTGCTGTACAGTAAAAATAATAATAAGAAGAAAACGCTGCAATAGCAGCAGCAGCAGCAGCGATAAGAGACTGGAAACCGCTGTTGTAGAGGATGTTTGATGTAAGCATTAAACATCAGTATGGTGTGTGTGTGTGTGGGGGTGGGGTGGGGGTGGGACAGGCCCATGTCTTAACAATAGACGTTAAAACACTTTCAAAACACCGTTGTATTCATACAGCAGATGTCGGGGAAGTGTTTAAACGATTTGTTTTTAATTTGAGCTCACACAATCGAGCATAAGAACTTAACTTCTTTTGTATGCGATAGAGCGTAAGAATATGTCTAAAGAAACCTCGTTTCCAGAAAATAGACGCTAAAATTCTTCCGTGTAACACAATCTTCGTGTCCAGAACATAGCTGCTAAAACTCTGCCATGTAACACAATCGTCGTGTTCAGAAACTGGACGCCTAATCTCTTCCCAGTAACAAAACCGTTACGTCAAGACGGTATGCACAAAATGTTCTCCTAGCAACACAACCTTCATTCCCAGACAATAGATGCTGAGAATCTTTTCAATAACATAAACTACATGCCCAGACAATAGAAGCTGTGAATCTGTGTAATAACATAAACTACATGCCCAGACAATAGAAGCTGTGAATCTGTGTAATAACATAAACTACATGCCCAGACAATAGAAGCTGTGAATCTGTGTAATAACATAAAATACATTCCCAGACAATAGAAGCTGTGAATCTGTGTAATAACATAAACTACATGCCCAGACAATAGATGCTGAGAATCTTTGCAATAACATAAACGACATGCCCAGACAATAGATGCTGAGAATCTGTGCAATAACATAAACGTCATGTCCAGTCAATAGGAGCTGGGAATCTTTTCAATAACATAAACTGTTTGCGCTGACAATAGTAGAAAGGAATCTTTACAATAACATAAACTTCATGCCCAGACAATAAAAGCAGAGATTCTTTGCAATAACATAAACATGATGGCCAAACAAAAAGAAGCTGAGATTCTTTGCAATAACATAAACTCCATGTACAGACAATATTAGCTGCGCAATAGCATAAACTTCATGCCCAGACAATAGACTCTCAGAATATTTCCAACAAAACAGTCGTTGTGTCTGAAAAGCAAAGACTAGGAATGCGTAAAACATTGCGTTTCCAAACACCATAGTCTAAGTCTCTTTTGAAAACAATAAAAATAATCATCATACTCATGTTTGAAAGGAAAACAATACCCACCCACAACGCCAACTTCGCTGTCTTCATAAAGCAGATCATACTGAGATTCTTCGCATATTTTGTCAGATTAATTTTACTAATCCCACGGCTAAAAACAGGGGCGACATTTCAAGACGTATTTTGTTTCAACTTGGAAAAAATCTCAGCTTTAGATGATCAATGATAACTGTTCGATGGTTTAAATGTAAATGTTACCAGGATAGAGGCAACATAACGGTTTCACCAAGTCATGTCTAGGCAAAGATCTATAAAGTGAGTGTCAACGGCTGACGATTATAATCCGTTGTATGTCTGCTGCTCTCTGCGCGCTAGCAAATAACGCGTCTTATATTTATAAACATATATAATTCCCAGATAATCGGTTTGATTTATCGCAATGGTTGTAACTGCAGAAGCTATTACTCCCCCCCCCCCACCCTCTCCCCCACCCTCGCCACCCACCCCCTCCCCAGACGTGGAGAAATTCGATATGTTGTTGGGAAATATCAACATAGCAAGACAACATAAAGAGGTATTGTGGGCAGTCGGCGAAATGATTGATAAACATATGAAATATGTTTCAGACCAACGTGCGGCTCCATCGTATTGTCCTAAGAAGAGGAACAATTTGCAATATCAGTATGGCATATGGAGAATATAAGATAAAAGATAAAGTGATGGGCCCCTTTACACGCTATGTAGCTATTGGGCATATGGTGGAGAAGGTGGGGGAACAGATTGAGAACCCGTATTTTGAAAGGATGAGATTGTGGGGTTTTGGCTGGGGTTCTGGTAGAATCTCAAAACTGAGATGGAAGAACAGGAGAACTTTCACGCAGATATCCGCAGAAACGATTAGCAATATGACTCTTCGCTGGCTGTTGAACGAGGGGACGTAGCACGTATGGGAATGTCGTGAGTGCAATAATGTCGGTTCTTAGTTCAGCTCAACTCATCTCTCTCTCTCTTCAAGGCACTCAGAAAAGCCTCTTGATCTCTTAGTGTATAATCCATAGCCATGTTAAATACACACACAGAAGAAGCCCCTTAGCTGGAGCAGGCTATGGATATGTGAAGTATTAGGAATATCATATTATGAAGGCCTGAAAACAGATGGCCAGTCTTTCTTTCCCGTAGAGAGCGACGAGTGGCGACATAGAACCATTGTCCCATTCAGTCATTCATTCATTCAGTAGCATGTCCTTTGTAGAACCTCGCTTCCATAACAACCTTCCGGAAAACCTCTCGATCATAAGCAAGATGTCCCGCGTCCGATACACCCATCTGGAGATCATCGACCACATCCCGCACCCATCTTCTCCTTGGTCTTCCTCTTCCTCTCTTCTCAGCATATAATGTTTTTTTTTTTTTTTTTTTTGCATATCCTTTACAGGACATCGCTGTCAACAGCTACATCTTTCAGCTGTCTGTTGGTTTCTTGGCAAGATTACGCTCAGTAGTTTGCCATTGCTTTCTGTCGGCCGGCTCAGTTTATCCCGCAAGTCACCAGCGGGGGATGAACCGCTCCCAGCTCTCGCGCGCTTACGAGACTCTGCGTGATAAACGGGATTACGGAGAAAGTGTTGTAACCCCTCGGCCAGAGAGACCGGCTCTCAGGCATATACCCCTTCATTATTGCTCTCTCCAAACCTTCGTGACGTCCCATGCGACCAAAATGCTTCAACTTTCTTTGTTCCCTTGTCTGTAATAGCCAACCTTCTTCAATACTCAGCTCTTGAAGTACCATTGTCCCACCGCTCTAAATAGTCATGTTTTTGGTACATTTATTAGTCGCTTGCTCTGAGTAGATTCACTGCACGTTTTTTCTATGTAGTATCATGGGACGATTATTATATGCAGCGCTTATTTTATGTAGTCTGGTAGGACGATTGTTCTATGACGTGTCATGGGGCGCTTATTTTATGTAGTCTGGTAGGACGATTGTTCTATGAAGTGTCATGGGGCGCTTATTTTATGTAGTCTGGTAGGACGATTGTTCTATGAAGTGTCAAGGGCCGCTTATATTACGTAGTTTCATTGTACGATTGTTCCATGTAGTCTCATATGGCGCTTATGCATGTGTATGTTATCATGGGCAGTTTATTTTATGTAGATTCATGGGACGATTGTTCTATGCAGTGCCATGGGCCGAGTATCGAATGTTGTAATTTCATGGGCCGATATTTCTAAGTATTTTCCTAGGGCGTTTATGTATGTCTATGGTATCAGGAGACACGTATTTTATGTATTGGGACGATTGTGTTTCGTGACGAATTGAGTTCTGTTGAGTCAAGAACCGATATAAAAACACTCGGCATAGTCCCGTACGTGCTCTGTTCCTATCTACAACAGCCAGCAAAGACACCCTACATGTTACATAATCTGCCTGTACCGACCCGCGCAAATATCATTCCTTTTAGGCAAACTATAGTTCAGGCATTGCTGGGCTTACATAAAAAAGTGTATCAGCGCCATAATCTGGATAATATATTTAAATGCATCAGACTCATTTTGAATTAAAGGGAAGAATTTGAAAACCTGTACAATTCTCAGTAAGTAGGAAATAGACTGTTAGCGTGAGTGAGCTTATGTGAGTGTTACTACATGCGAGATGTTCAGCGTATATGTGAATGTGTATATTGTGGTTGTGTGTATCAGTTACTATAAGCGTTTACCTCAATTCATCTATGCACCTGTGCATGTGTTATTTATTATAAGCGTTTATCTTAGTGTAAATTTGAATGTGTATATAGTGTTTATGTGTGTGTGTGTGTGTGTGTATGTGTGTTACTACAAGCGTCTGTCTCAGTATAAGCACGAATGTGTGTACATATGTATGCATAGGTGTGTGTGTGTGTGTGTATGTGTGTGTGTGTGTGTGTGTGTAGGGAAGCATATATCTTATTGATGACTGGAACTATTGGTGTTGGAACTCTTCGCTGGCTGTTGAGGATGGGGACGGAGCGCTTATGGGAATGTCCCGAATGCTGTGATGTCGGTTCCTAAATCAGTCAATCAAATCTCTTATTGATGGACACTTTTCTGGTGAGTGATTATAGTTCACCTGAACTTTATTTACAGTAAGTACAGCCTTACATATACCCTCCTACTCATCTGCACACTGGATGCAGCGATAGCTACACTGGCCTGCCATCGACTGCAAACGTGATGGAGAGCGTCACCTTTTGAAATAATTTCTAGATGTATAAAAATTTCAACAACGCTTTGGCAGTCGAAGAAAGATTGATTTCACGAAATGCGTAAGGTGGTTAGCAACTGTGTGAAAATGTTCAAAAATCTACTTTTTCCGGCATGGATGATCCTGGTAATCTGTGTTAGAAAAAGCGTATGTGACTATGGATCTTTATCGCCATCATCTTCATTATCGGAATCAACAGATGCTAAAACCACTACATACGAATCATTAGCATTGCGACGTCACCGGGAAAATAAAATCCGAATTGGCGTTATTCTTCCATTTTCCGGCGATTATCAATACCGCATACAGCTCACTCGCCCAGCCGTGGAGTATGCCCGGGATTACATCTTCAAAAAGACAAATCTTCTACGTAATTACACCATTGAGTTCGATTATCGAGACTCGAAATGTTCAGAGATCTACGGCCCTTTGGAAGCCATGGATATGTATTTTAAAAAGTCCGCGAACTGTTCTTGGGTCCTGCTTGCGACTACGCAGTTGCAGTTATCGCCAGGTTTACCAGAACATGGGGCATCCCCATCATCACTGCAGGAGCACAAGCTGCAGCATTTAGTAACAGAACGACCTACGGGCTACTCACACGAGTTCTGGGTAGTTATAATAAGTTAGCGGAGTTCTGTTTGACCGTTCTGACCCATTTTGGGTACAAGAATATCGGGATGCTTCTCCATGCCAACAAAAATGATACCGATGAGGGAAAGTCGGAGTGTTGGTTTAGAATGGAGCCGATCTATATGCTGATACAGAAAGTGATAGACCCCAAGTTTGATAATAAGCGTGTCGAGGAGTTCACAGATAGTAGCAATAGCACAGCAGACTTCGAAGCAAAACTCAAGCATTTATCAACGAAATGCAGAGGTGAGCAATTTTGTTATGTAATGTTCTCATTGTTTCGGTGATTGGAATCTCACTATACATTGTGTAACATAATAATACCAAATGGTGTTGGGATAATGGAGTTCTCCCTCACCTCCCTGGGGATCACGGTGTTCACTGTGATGAAGCATGTAGATGATCAGACATCTTACACTCTTCGAGACTGAAATAGTCGCAGTAAATTCCCACGATGTCTGTGGTCAGTCAGCACCCAAGCCTTGCACTCATGCTCAGATACCTTATGCGCATGATACATAAGAGTATGATGTATTTTTCTTCAATGACATGCTATAGAAAGTTTGCACGTGGCAGACTCAAAGGTTTCCACTGTTTATGTTCACTCTACATAATCAGAAATTATTGAGATATACAGAGGCGCGCTGCTAATCACGCGTGTGAACCACAATTAAATAAACAAAGTGACTTGATAGTTTCTTTATATAAAGCGAGTTAGGTTGAGTTGAGTGGTGCTAAGAACCGACATAATTGCACTCAGGACATTTCCATATGCGCTCCGTCCCCTCATTCACAGCCAGCGAAGAGTAATGCTACTATAATTCCCAACGCTATATGATTGAAAGTTGTTCTGGTCTTCACTCTCAACTTTGAAATTCTTCCAGAACCCTTGCCGAATCCCCGCAGTATCATTCTTTCCACATGGGGGTTCTCAATCTGTTCCCCCGCCTTCTCCACCTAGAGGAGCACGACTACCTCTCCCTTGTCCATAGGCAATCTACCATCAAGAGGCGCATTCCTTGTCAGCTTGTCGGCCTGTTTATTCCCCCCGCACCCCCGCACGGCCAGGGCAAAAAACATCCATACTATTCTCACTATTTGTGATTTCTAAAACGAGTATAGCCAATCCACCAGAAACATTCCTTTCTCCATCTTACTTAGCATACACATTGAGTCCATAATAAATGCAATGTGTGTTGCGGAGGTCTCCTCAAACCAACGGCATGCCGATGTTACTGCTTCCACCTCTATTCTCATGCTAGAGGTCGTAGTCGCATATGCCAGATTCTCCATTTTTAAACATCGTCCATTAGCCTTCGCGATGAAACCCCAAAACTACACCTGTTTCTCAAAACTGTCCCATCAGTCTAGATCACTATGTCACCTTGATGTGTGTTACTCTGGATTAGTTGTCGCACCTCAAACTTTGTGCGGGCCTTTTCCCATTCTCTGCACTCACGACCCGGTGTTACAATTTATTGTGCCAGTCAGTCATGTCTTCCTAGTACTTTAAACCAATGTTTTTCACGATTGATACTCTCCAGATCACACACCTGGCGTATATATACTTCTGCCTATGCCATCCATTACCTGCTTCGTCTCAGTCTATGACCCTTGACCATATCCATGGTTTCAGGTTGGGGGTGATCCCTATTTGCAGCAACTCGTAGGTACCATAGGGATATAGATGCTGAGAATTTGTTCAGTAACATACACGTTATGCTCAGAAAATAGAAGCTAGGCATCTTTGTAATAACATAAACTTCTTTCCTAGACAATAGAAGCTGGGCATCTTTACAATAACATAAACTTCGTGCCTAGACAATAGAAGCTGGGCATCTTGTGATAACATAAACTTTCAAGCCAAGACAATAGAAGCTGGGCATCTTTGTGATAACATAAACTTCGTGCCTATAATAATAATAATAATAATAATAATAATAATAATAATAATAATGTCTTTATTTTCAAAGGGTTAAGAATTGGGCACGCAGGCCCGTCTGACATTCTGCCCTTCTTCTCTATTTCCTCTCATACATTCTTTCATTCAACATCACTTATGAAGCAACTTTTGACAACAAAAGAACATTAAAACGCATGAAAAATAATCAATAACAAATGACTCACTGAGGCAGTGTTTAACATGGGCATTATAAATACCTAAGGAGGGTGTAACGTGCCATACATAAGGGAATGTTTTTTGGCTAGTTGTCGTTTGAGATAAGTTACCATTATTGTCTTTTTTGTGTTATTTGTTATGGGGGCATGCAGTCTGTACTAAGGTAGTGTTCAAACAGGTTGCGAATGTATGTATCATGATTGGTGGTGTCTTTGATTTCTTGTGGAAGATTGTTCCACAACTGAGCGGCAGAGTATGATAAGCTTGTTTTATATATGTCTATCCTAGGTTTAGGGATGTCAACAACTTAACTGACAGGCATCATCGGGTACTTCTCACACACTCGTACAAGACAACTTGCAAGTCGTGTGGGAGGCAAAATGCATGGTCCATTTTATTGCCGTTGGCTCGCTTACAAGCGGTAAACAGTCGCTAATGCAATACACAATATACAGCCACAGAATTATCTAACACAAACTGCTAACCCTATGCTAACTCTATCTACGAGTGAACACAAAACTCCTAACGTTATTCTAAACGATGTGAACGCCCCCAAGTCCAGTCTCCCGTCTGCCGGACATCTCTCCCGTGGTTACACACCCCGCGGGGGTGACCTTCTCCTTCGTGCGTGTTACCTCACATCGCACGCTGCTGGCAAAACGTGGCCTGTTGAGTGTCTACTCAACTGTGCTCTGGCTTCATGAGGTGCGGTGGTATCGTGATTAGAGTGCTAACTCTCTGAACACCGCCTGCGTGTATTCTGAGGGAGTGGCTAAGCTTCCACGATTCCCTCATCTCCCCTGCTCTTGCCTCGGGCACCGTATCTCCTCCTGGTCCCTCCAGGATTGACCGCTCTCCCTGGCGGAGGGGATGCGGTTGAGTCTTTGACACACACCCGCCCCCCTTGTGTTGCGTCATCAACTTTCACTTATTGGTTGTGACGCAAGGAGGTTTCTACACAAAAAATTAGTGTCTCTAATTTTTGTCAAAGACTCTAGATAACCTGGCTCTGGGCTTTCCAATAGACTATTAACAACTATTGTCACAATGTAGTAAAGCCTCACTTGGCTACTGGCAATCGCCACAAACTTGCCTGGTTGGCGTGAGCCCCTTCTCACATGCTATATTATATTTATCAGAGGTATGTCTGAACCGGACCGTTGTCTTATAAGACCTGCCCTCACATAGTAAATTAACTTACTACCCATACAAAGTTGACTTTCTTAGGGTCAACACATGAATTGCTTCATGTCCCCCATATAATATTTAACAACCAATTCTACAAGAGTGTGTGCGACAGGCTTTACCTACTTCGCTTCCGCGCGTAAGACTTCATTTCACTGTTAATTTAGTTCTTCGTTGTCTATTATGTCCCCTGGCCCCAAAGTTATCTGCCTTTGATCTACAAATAGTGTATGCAATTTATATGTTTGTTTTTCTGGTTGTTTGCGTGTTTGGATGTAATAAATCTACTAATCTAACTTCTACCCTATATTTCTAACTTATCTGTGTATGTATGTTAGTTTTTTGAGTGCCATAATTTTGTTCAATGTGGCCACAAACAGGTGTATAACACTAATTCGTGACTACATTCCATTGTTATGAGACCCAAAATACTGTATTCTAAGTTCTAAACTATATCACAGACAACACATTCACACTAACACAATTTCCCTAGCGAAAACCAACATTACGCAAACCAATATTAAAAGTCGTGGCAGGCAGCAGAAGAATTTGCTGACTGCTTGCATTCTCTCCCGTCTATCTTTCATTCATTCTCACTTTCACACTTCTGTCATACTCCTTTCACCCTTACTTCTATCACACATCTACTCATCCCTCCATACTTATTCTTCTGATCATTTAAAAACCGTTGAGTGAGACTGTACACAGTTTGGCTCAGTTTGAGATGATTGAGCCTCATGACTGTGCGCTAGTCATTGCACGAGTCATATATGTACATTATATTTACATGGGCGAGACAGGGTTGATGGCTTGTCCCTTTGATCTCATCATCTAATATGTTACACTAACCTAAAGTATCATATTTTATATTATAATCGACTATTCTCCTTTTATAACTAAGTATTTAATGTGTTACCTAAGTTCTATTATGTTAATTATATTATCTGTTTATCCTACTCGTTATGTTTATCTAATCTAAGGGATGTAATGTAACTATTTAAATGTAATTAGTGTGATATGAGTTATGTACCCTAATTACCTGGATGATGTGCACATAAATTATGTACTTTTCTAATACTATACTATCTAATGTTGTTAGATTGAAAATGAATCATATGATTAATGTTCTTAATCTAAATTATGTAAATGATGTATGTAAAATGATATTACTAATTACTGGTAATGTTTGATCGATGGTATGGTTTTCCTTAATATGGAATAAACTAACCTAAACTAAAGCTAAATGAAATGTAACACTCTAAATGGTACTATTTCTATTAAAATTTTACTTTAGCTTGTAATTACCTATTTTTTTACGTCTAACCTAATATTTAATTAATTCTAAGCTAAGTAAATGGGTTAATTACTGTACTAACTATCCTATTAAATAAATGAGAACTATTATATTACCTAATTCTACCTCTAATATTATAACTATTTTTAAAAAATTATTATTTTACATATCACATTAAGTTTATATACACTAGTATTCAGTTCTCTCAGGTTAGTAGTTGCCTTCATGTTTGTAATATTGGTATAGGCACAATATAACTACATAATTTGCCTGGGTATCTGAAATACATTTTACGGTCATCATAATGTTCATCGGTAGTGCACGTGTAGAGATTCGCTGGTGTCGTAGCTTAGTCTTTATGTGTCTGAAATTAAGCACTGTTCTGGCACTGTTTTCTACATTTCACACAAATGATACACCGGACTGGAGCTTAGTTGGAAATGAGCTGTCCTGATTCACACGGTAGTATCTAAGTTCTGTAGCACAGTTCTTAAGTTAATGTCTACGGACACATGATAGTTCGTTGTACTTGGTACACTCTTAAGCACACCATGGGTGTATATGTAACCTATTTTACATAGCATATTGTACTGTATTCATGTACTAACTATCACTCTACATTATTATGTGGGATTTCAGGTATTATTACCTCAGATGGTAAAATTAGTGACCACCTGTATATCCGGTCATTTTGATGCACACCACTTTCTATGACCGTGATCGGGGAGTTGTCGGTCTGGACAATGCAGTGAACATCCGTCAGAACTCGATGGAGCTTTCTCACTGCATAGATGACGCCTAGGGTTGCAACTGTGATATGCAATCTCTGGACTCAGCAGGTGTGATCTTACGCCTCACGTAGCAACTCGGGTGGAAGATGCCCTCAAAAATTGGTCTAGTACTGCTAGCATCTGTCCTAGAATAATAAACGA
The DNA here is from genome assembly GCA_014155875.1 of Cepaea nemoralis. Classification (NCBI taxonomy): domain Eukaryota; kingdom Metazoa; phylum Mollusca; class Gastropoda; order Stylommatophora; family Helicidae; genus Cepaea; species Cepaea nemoralis. Next base: position 93,927 of record JACEFZ010006304.1, on the reverse strand, counting down.
GCCTAGGATTAGGCAAGCGGAGGATTGGAATATTTACAAAAAAGAATTTTCAATTTTTGACAATGCAGAAATTAATAATGCATCTTTCACATTTCATTTCACAAATGCTTTTAAAACATTGGAATATAGAATTAGTAATTTCTGAGTAATTTACTAATTCCAAAAGGCTTCTGACCTGTTTCTTTCTGTTAGACATGGTCAGATTCATAATTTTGGTACTAATTTTCAGGTCAGTCTATAGTTGGACTTGAGAAATGACATGACCCAAAAATGAATTTATTTTAGGCATAATTTGACTTTGCTTGGTTTGACAGTGAGACCGAAGAGTCGCACTCTGTCAAAGGCATGTCTCAGTTTCAGTAGGTGTATTGTCCAGTCATCAGTATTCTGATTTATTCATGTGTATTCTATAAGTTCACTACATGTATGCCCCTCGTCGGATTTGCCAGTCTCACTAACTAGTGTAGTTGCGCTATGTATGTCTGTCGTCTGATCACTTGGTGTTGTTGCAATATGTTCGTCTGTCTCTACTTCTGTCTGTTGTCTTGAAAAGTAAAGTTTACGCATGTTGACATGGAATATCTCTAAGTGTCTGTTTATCGATATTTCATAGTCAACATGTACCATGGTTATGTACCACCTTGAATAGTCGTTGCCATTTCGTTGGTATGGAAGTAGCCTAAATCTGTCTTGATCAAGTTCAAGATCACTGGTTCTTGCACCGTTGTTTGTGTGTTTGTGGTAGAACTGACCCTTCCTCTATCAAATGGCTTGGGAGCCAGTATAGAAGGTTGTACTTCAGTTGTAGGATGTCTACCCTTAAACTTTTGTACCAATTGTTGACAGACATTACACGCAAATACATTATGAAAACATAATTTTATCTTCTTGAAAAAACCTGGTCTGGTGTTGTTGTATGCAAGATGACCAGTCACCGGTGTTTTATGTGCATATTTTGGCATAGTTAACCGGTGTTGTTCAGGTAACACCTGTTCATGGTTACCAGTAGCATGACCTGTAGTTGAAATGCCATTCTTACGTCTAAATAAACAAGATGCATTTTTGGTCACTCTGGCTTTGACCTTTAACAATTTTAAGTATGGAGACACATTAAGAGTAGATTTCTGGTGGTGTAAAAGTTTCTGTTTGTTTGTGTCATCTGTGCTGGTTGTAGAAAGCATCAGTAGTGTCTCATCTTGTAATATGTTATGATGTTTTGAAGTGTCTGTTTTGGCTGTTGTAATAGTTGCCTTTACTTTTTCCCATGCAACTATTTCATCAATCGTACAATGTTTTAGTTGGGGTAAGCACCCCAGAATTAAATCAGTACAAGGGTTGTTCAGTATTGCACAGGTAAAGGTACCAGAGAGAAAAGGAGAGTCAATCTGGGCTTTTGCCAAAGGGTAAATTTCAATGTTACCCGAGAAGGTACGGCATTTGACAGTATCACCTGTGTAATCACCCGGATTAACCAGTTCTTTCCGAAGACCAATAAGGGTGCTGCCGCTGTCCAGCAAACACTGGCATGGTACATCATTGACCATCGCATTGTGGAACACAAGATTGCCTCTGGAGGCTACTGCTGCGTTTACACTCTCAGATGAGCATAGTACTGTATGTCCACATTCTAGTTTCGCGTCTGTATGGAATTGGTGACATCGTTCACAGCTGTCGAAGCTCAACATATCGTATGCACCACAAACATTTTCTGCTTGGTTATTAGGTAAGTCACTTTCACTCTCAGACTCATTCTCACTACCACCATCTGAAGAGGTGTCAATCAAAATGGCATTATTGGCTTTCATACGCTGCCGGCCAAGGCACTTATTACTATAATGGCCATAACAGGAACAAAAAAAACATTTGATGGCACGCCTGTATGCAGATCTTTTACTTTGCTGTTTCTTGATCACATTTTCAAGATGCGCCGGATAATTTGGCGATTTGTCACACATAGCATAAGTGTCATGTAAAAGGTGACAATGGATACATTTTTCCATTTTCCTATCTTTCTTATCGTATTTCTGATAAGGTTTCCTATTACTTTGGTAGTTTTTAGTTTGGTCTTTGACAAAGGAAACTATTTCAGAGTCATTTGAGGTCTTAAACACATCTCTGTTAGAAGAAAAATATGCTGATCCTTTCTTTTCAAACTGCTCTATGTTTTCAATGTCTGACTGCTGCAAAAATTTGGCAAAAGGAGAAGGTATGGTAGATATAACCTTGTCCATAGCAATTAAGTTTTTTAATCTATCAAAGTCTTTTCCTATAGTTAGCTGCTTTCAGCCACCTGTCTAGTACACTCTGTACATTTGAAACATAATCAATAAAGGTTTCACTAGGTTTAGGTTTTAGGATTTGAGAACTGAACTTGATACCCAGGGGCATCAAGTAAAAAGTGCTGCATAATCCTATCATGGATGTATTGATAGCTAGATCTAAGCTCTGTTGGTATAGTTTCTATTACTTTAAGGGGCTCACCACTGAGATTCTTTCGTATAAATTGGGGCCCACATCTCTAATGGAACTTGATGGTATTTAAATTGATATTCTACATTCTCTGTCCATGCTGATATTGAATCATCTTTACAATATGGTTTGATAATATTCTTGTATTTATTAAACTTATTTTCCTCTTGTTGACTTCTAAGTTTAGTGGCAGAGATTTCTGAGTGTGACTCTACCTCCCTCTCTTTCATCTTTAACTGTGTCTCTGATTCTACTTGTATCTGTTTTTCTTTGACTCTTGTCATTTCAGCTATCTCTTTTTGCTTTAATTCTTTGTCCTGATCTAATTGCCTTAGCTTTAATTCCTTATCCTGTTGTAATTGCTGTTGCTTAATCTCTAATTCTTTTTGCTTAATCTGTTTGTCATCTTCTAGCTGTTTCTGTTTTGTTATCTCAGCTAGTTGAGCAATCTCTTTTTGATGCTGTCTTTCTTGTGCGCGTTCATTTCTTTCAGCATCTTCTTTTCGTATGCGATCAGCTTTTCAGCCTCTTTTGCTTCTTTAAAATTTTGATCTGCATATTGTTGTAGTTCTTTCCCTGTTAATTCTAGTTCTTTACCTGCTTTTATGAAATCTGATAAAGTTGCCATCTTAATTTAGTAATTGGCTAGCAGTGACAGACAATGATCTTTTTATTAATTATTTATCTTTGATATGTTATTTTTATTCACCAATGAGCGCAAAGAATTGTACTCTTTGCTTGTGCCCTGCAAAATTTAATGCTGAAAAAACAGCACAAAAATACAATAGTGTCTCAAAAGCTGAAAAAGAGATGCACTATTAATCAAATTGCATGCCAAAATATATAAGTGTACTCAGCTTTAACGTTCCCGAGGATCGGGGAACGGAACTCCGTTGCCACAGGTCACCTTGGTACTTTAGGGTGGAGGACACGTGTCGTTACCAGCAAACTATATTTGGTACACAGGGCCGTAATCAGGTGTAGTTCGCCCTTTGATATGCAGGGCCGTAGTAATCAGGCCTATTACACGATATGTTAACCCAGACCCCTAAGGACAATGACTTAGACAATGACAGACAGATTCACGAACAACTAGAATATGTATTAAATAAATTAAATGTCAATGTCCTGTCTTTGCTCTATCAGTTATTGCCTTACTGTTACTAATCTATTTAATTTCTGTACGTGTTGTGCAGGCAAGTATCATCTGCCTGGCCAAAAAATAGTTCCATCGTGACGGTAAACACAGAGAAAATATGACCAAAAATATGCATATCTGGTTTTAAAGAAATAAAAATAACATCATAATGTTTAAATAAATAAATATATTCCTTTAGTAGTTGAAATAAATAAATAATAAATGATATAACGTACCGATTCAGGCGAGCAGCTGTTTAGCAATTCTCTACACACTCGATTGCTGTATGCTAATGAGCCCAGACGACTGTTTGTCAATCATCTGACGTCACAGCACAGCGCGATGAAAAATCGATATTGTCGGCTTGCTTTGTATCGCTCCGCCGTGAATCATTTTTGGTACTCATTTCTCAACAAAAAGGTAAATATATAAATAAATATGAGAAAGCAAGAATATTAATACTTACAGCTTTGATGAATACATAATTTCACTAAATAAATACTTCATAAACACAATTAAACAGTTTAATACGTCACGATAGGCACATTTCTAGCTTGCAAAATTCTCTCGTCTGCACAAATCATCGTCACTACACAAATTAAACCCTAGTCTAGAGCCTCGTGGACGAGTGGAGTAGCTTGAATATTACATTCAAGCTTCACTTCTGACAACCACAATTACCATTTACTGTGGGTATTAGCTTGGCGCTTTCGTCCAAGCACCACTTCTGACACCACAATTACCCTGGCCTGTCAACAACTTAACTGACAGGCATCATCGGGTACTTCTCACACACTCGTACAAGACAACTTGCAAGTCGTGTGGGAGGCAAAATGCATGGTCCATTTTATTGCCGTTGGCTCGCTTACAAGCGGTAAACAGTCGCTAATGCAATACACAATATACAGCCACAGAATTATCTAACACAAACTGCTAACCCTATGCTAACTCTATCTACGAGTGAACACAAAACTCCTAACGTTATTCTAAACGATGTGAACGCCCCAAGTCCAGTCTCCCGTCTGCCGGACATCTCTCCCGTGGTTACACACCCCGCGGGGGTGACCTTCTCCTTCGTGCGTGTTACCTCACATCGCACGCTGCTGGCAAAACGTGGCCTGTTGAGTGTCTACTCAACTGTGCTCTGGCTTCATGAGGTGCGGTGGTATCGTGATTAGAGTGCTAACTCTCTGAACACCGCCTGCGTGTATTCTGAGGGAGTGGCTAAGCTTCCACGATTCCCTCATCTCCCCTGCTCTTGCCTCGGGCACCGTATCTCCTCCTGGTCCCTCCAGGATTGACCGCTCTCCCTGGCGGAGGGGATGCGGTTGAGTCTTTGACAAGGGACATGAAGTAAATTTAGTCGTTCGCTATGTCTAGCGTTATATTTAAACAATGGCCAAAGGTAGCTTGGAGCATTTTGAAATAGGATTTTGTGAATTAGTTTGGTCTTATTAAAAAGCAGGCGCTTGTGGAGTGGCAGTAACCGGAGACGTTTATATAGGTTAGCATTGTCGGTAAGCTTTTCACCATTAATTAAACGCACTGCCCTTTTCTGGAGTGAATATAGGCGTTTTGTTATTGATTTGGAGCATCCATCCCAGACTGTGGAGCAGTAATCAATATGTGTTTGTATATGAGAAGTATAGAATATCTTTCTTGTGTTTTCGTCAAGGAAATTTTTAATTTTGGCAAGTTGGTATACTTTTTTGGCTATTTGTTTAACTAGAGCATGAACATGTGAGTTAAAAGTTAGATTTTGATCTATGATAACACCCAGTGTCTTGTGCTCGGCCTAGACAATAGAAGCTGGGCATCTTTGCAATAACATAAACTTCGGGCCTAGACAATAGAAGCTGGGCATCTTTGCAATAACATAAACTTCGTGCCTAGACAATAGAAGCTGGGCATCTTTGTAATAACATAAACTTCTTTCCTAGACAATAGAAGCTAGGCATCTTTGTAATAACATAAACATCGTGCCTAGACAATAGAAGCTGGGCATCTTTGTAATAACATAAACTTCGTGCCTAGACAATAGAAGCTGGGCATCTTTGCAATAACATAAACTTCGTGCCTAGACAATAGAAGCTGGGCATCTTTGTAATAACATAAACTTCGTGCCTAGGCAATAGAAGCTGGCATCTTTGCAATAACATAAACTTTGTGCCTAGACAATAGAAGCTGGGCATCTTTGCAATAACATAAACTTCGTGCCTAGACAATAGAAGCTGGGCATCTTTGTAATAACATAACCTTCGTCCCAGACAATAGAAGCGGATAATCTTTGCAATAACAGACAATCGTGCCGAGACAATATAAGTGGATAATCTTTGCAATAACATAAACTTCATGCCCAGACAATAGAAGTGGATAATCTTTGCAATAACATAAACTTCGTCCCAGACAATAGCAGCGGATAATCTTTGCAATAACAGACAATCATGCCGAGACAATATAAGTGGATAATCTTTGCAATAACATAAACTTCATGTCCAGACAATAGAAGTGGATAATCTTTGCAATAACATAAACTTCATGCCCAGACAATAGCAGCGGCTAATCTTTGCAATAACATAAACTTCGTCCCAGACAATAGAAGAGAATAATCTTTGCGATAACATAAACTTCGTCCCAGACAATAGAAGCGGATAATCTTTGCGATAACATAAACTTCGTGCCCACACAATAGAAGTGGATAATCTTTGCAATAGCATAGACTTCGTCCCAGACAATAGAAGTGGATAATCTTTGCGATAACATAAACTTCGTCCCAGACAATAGAAGCGGATAATCTTTGCGATAACATAAACTTCGTGCCCACACAATAGAAGTGGATAATCTTTGCAATAGCATATACTTCGTCCCAGACAATAGAAGTGGATAATCTTTGCAATAGCATAAACTTCGTGCCCACACAATAGAAGTGGATAATCTTTGCAATAGCATAAACTTCGTGCCCACACAATAGAAGTGGATAATCTTTGCGATAACATAAACTTCGTGCCCACACAATAGAAGTGGATAATCTTTGCAATAGCATAGACTTCGTCCCAGACAATAGAAGTGGATAATTTTTGCAATAGCATAAACTTCGTGCCCACACAATAGAAGTGGATAATCTTTGCAATAGCATAAACTTCTTCCCAGACAATAGACACTAAGAATCTTTCCAATAACAAAGGCGTCGTGTCTAAAATGCACAGCCTAGGAATGCGTAAACACACTGTGTTTCCAAACACCACAGTCTAAGCTTCTTTTGAAAGACAAATGTAAATTATCTTCATGCTCATAACTTAAAGGAAAACAATGCCTACATTGTGATTGTTACCACAAAGACAACTTCGCTGTCTGTATCAAGAAGATAATACGGCGATTTTACGCAGATTTTTAAGATTAACTTTACTAATCCCACGGCTAAAAACAGGGGTATAAAGTGGGGCGACATTTCAAGACTTATCTTGTTGCAACTTCAAAAACATCTTAGCTTTAGAGGATCAATGATAACTGTTCGATAGTTTAAATGTAGATGTTACCAGGATAGAAGCAACATAACAGTTTCCCCAACCATGTTGGGCAAAGATCTATAAAGCGAGTGTCAACGGCTGACGATTATAATCCGTTGTATGTCTGCTGCCCTCCGTGTGATAGCAAACAACGTGTCTTATATTTAAAACCATATATATTTCCCAGATAATCGGTTTGATTTATTGCAATGGTTGTAACTGTGGTGGCTATTTTCCCCCAGACGTGGAGAAATTCGATATGTTGTTGGGAAATATCAACATAGCAAGACAACATGAAGAGGTATTGTGGGCAGTCAGTGAAATGATTGATAATAACACATGAAACATGTTTCCGACCAACGCGCGGCTCCTTCGTGTTGCCCTATGAAGAGGCACAGTTTGTAAGATCAGTATGGCATATATAGAATAAAGGATAAAAGGTGAAGTGATAGGCCCCTGTACATGCCGTGAGGATTTGGGTACATGGTGCAGAACTCACATTGTTATAGAGCAATCGGCACTCGATGGATCATGCAGTGAGTATCACGCCAGTCATCCTTAATTACCATCGCATTTCCTGGTAATTTTTCGACATAACCTTAAAAGGCGCATAGCCACTACGGGAGTCGATGTAATGCTAGTGGCTAACAAGATTACCAACCTGCCCTGTGGTCATGCGTTCAAGTTCCAATCAAGGCGATGTACTTCAAATGTACCTAGTCTCCCATACCTAAAATGTGTACCACAAACGTCATGGGAAGTAAAGACGGCCATATTTATTTCCCCCACATCACCATCGAGTGCTAATTGGTCTATATAACTATGAGGTTGGCACCATATACCCAATACGTATCAAGGAGTCTAGAATGATCCTTTACTGTAGTTTACTTACTTGACGACCACGTTTACATCGCTAGCCCTGGTTAATTAACAAAATAGATTCTGCCTTCATGGGGATTCGAACGCGTGACCACTGGGCCAACAGACACGCCTGCTAACCACTGCACAGCAAGACTCTCTAATAATATATATGATGATCGGCCCATATTTCATTGAGCCAAACAGTTCTACTTTAGGTATTTGGTCAATATCACCGATTTATTCATCTTCAAGAAATATGTCTGCTGCACTTCACGGCTCTCTAAGAATATGGTGATCGGCCCATATTTAATTGAGCCATACAACTCTCGTTTAGGTATTTGGTCAGTATCACACCGAATCATTCATCTTTAAGAAACATGTATGCTGCCCGTTATACGTATACAGTTGGCTCGAACAATTACTCCCTGGGCCAAAACCTCGAATGGTGGATTGAACCCAGGGCCCCGCGACCCACCGGTGTGGACCTGTATCAACCACGACATCCATGAATTGTGTTGATATGTGGTGCAGAAACCATTGCTAAGAATTGTTCAAATACATTTTGTGACCACGAAAACAAATATTGCTTTACTCCTACATCCCAAAGGCATGGACGAGCGGGGCTGATCTAAAACAACAGATTTTATCTTGGCTGATTTAGGACAACAGACGCTGTGACGGCTGGGTTACAACAGTTGCTTTCGTACTGGCGGAATCAGTTTATGCTTACACATTACCGCGCGTGCACTGGTTTATTATCCCAAATCAGATAAATGGTAAGTAGATCGCGACACATTTAGCTGGTGGCAACATGAGGGTGTGAGTCATGTGATCATATAGCATCACGGCAGGAAAATAAGCGGGGATGTTGACCTTTAGTGTTACAAATGGTTAGAATAAAGTAGACCAAGAAGAGAAATAACTGATCTGGGGTCGGAGAAATTGGCTTATAACATTATTATGTCTCAGGAACTAAAATACTGTGGCCTATTAACCTGTTGACTGGTTTTGGAAATAAACAGCGATGGAAGCACGGAACTTGAAAGAAAACATAGGAATCGATCTGCACGGAGATGGACACAGGACACTGCAGACATCTTAGCGGGAAAATACATGAGGCATGGGAACTGCAACAGATCGAAAATCTCTAGACGGGCGTGTTGAGAACGAATTTTGCAAACGACCTGCTAAAAGATGATGATGATGATGATGATGTGACAACGCATTTAATGTGGTCTGATTTGTAAAAGACCTCTGTAATTGCAAGGGCTGTCTCCACATTTTCATCAGTCTCCTCGTGTAGATCACTCAAAGATGACGATGACGGTAATCATGACCATGATGATGTGGGGGGTGCATTTACTATATAACTCGGGCTGTCTCCACTTGTGCTTCAGTCTCCTCTCCTTGTAGATCACTCAAAGATGATGATGATGATATGATGATGATGATGGCGATGATGATGATGATGTGAGGACGCATTTAATGTAATCTGATTTGTAAAGAATCACTGTATTACACGGGCGGTCTCCACATGTTTGTCAGTCTCCTCTGTGGATCACAAAATGATGATGATGATGGATGATGATGATGATGATGATGATGTGAAGGGACGCATATTATGTGGTCTGATTTGTAAAGAATCACTTGTAATTACACAGCGTTAACTCTCGCAAGTGCGTCAGACCACCTCGTGTAGATCACATCAGATGATCCCAGAACAGTACACAACCACGTAGCACTGGCCAGAATTCACATGTGTGTACAAACCAAAATCACACAAGCCTTAATATTTGTTTGGGTAGGTTGTCAATTTTGGAATTTAGAATGGGTGTGCAGCTTGTCGGCGCGTGCTTGTCGATGTCTATATGTCGAATGGATATTAAAGTGCACATCATAAACTCAGGTCCTATTATTTCATTTCGCCTTTATTTGATAAAGTCAGATGTCAGTCTACTACCCATTTGATGAAGAAAGAATATACATTCTCGGTTTGTTGTTTTTTTATCATTTTTATTTTACAAAGAATACTACTGACCATGGTGTGAATTATAAACAGTGTGTTCAAGTAAGGCAGGTCTTACACCTCCATGTCACACATATATACACGGGGAGGTGGCATTAACTACATAGTGTGTTAGGGTATGATAATACAAGTGCGGAGATAGCATTAAGAAATAGACAACCGCTTAATTTGTTATGGTGCAATGATACAGTTGGAATATATCATTAATAGATAGACCAACACAGTCTCTTAGAGTCAGTGATGCACGTGGAAGGATACCATTATCTGTTAAAACGTAATGATGCAAATGGAAAGGTAATGATAACACTCGAAGACAGCATTAAAAGATAGACTAACAGCAGTCAGGGGGTTTATCTAGGAGTGGCTAAGCTTCCACGGATTCCCTCATCTCCCCTGCTCTTGCCTCGGGCACCGTATCTCCTCCTGGTCCCTCCAGATTGACCGCTCTCCCTGGCGGAGGGGATGCGGTTGAGTCTTTGACAAGGACATGAAGTAAATTTAGTCGTTCGCTAGTCTAGCGTTATATTTAAACAATGGCCAAAGGTAGCTTGGAGCTTTTTAAAATAGGATTTTGTGAATTAGTTTGGTCTTATTAAAAAGCAGGCGCTTGTGGAGTGGCAGTAACCGGAGACGTTTATATAGGTTAGCATTGTCGGTAAGCTTTTCACCATTAATTAACGCACTGCCCTTTCTGGAGTGAATATAGGCGTTTGTTATTGATTTGGAGCATCCATCCCAGACTGTGGAGCAGTAATCAATATGTGTTGTATATGAGAAGTATAGAATATCTTTCTTGTGTTTCGTCAAAGGGAAATTTTAATTTTGGCAAGTTGGTATACTTTTGGCTATTTGTTTAACTAGAGCATGAACATGTGAGTTAAAGTTTGATTTTGATCTATGATAACACCCAGTGTCTTGTGCTCGGCCTAGACAATAGAAGCTGGGCATCTTTGCAATACATAAAATTCGGGCCTAGACAATAGAAGCTGGGCATCTTTGCAATAACATAAACTTCGTGCCTAGACAATAGAAGCTGGGGGATCTTTGTAATAACATAAACTTCTTTCCTAGACAATAGAAGCTAGGCATCTTTGTAAAAACTAAACATCGTGCCTAGACAATAGAAGCTGGGCATCTTTGTAATAACATAAACTTCGTGCCTAGACAATAGAAGCTGGGCATCTTTGCAATAACATAAACTTCGTGCCTAGACAATAGAAGCTGGGCATCTTTGTAATAACATAAACTTCGTGCCTAGGCAATAGAAGCTGGGCATCTTTGCAATAACATAAACTTTGTGCCTAGACAATAGAAGCTGGGCATCTTTGCAATAACATAAACTTCGTGCCTAGACAATAGAAGCTGGGCATCTTTGTAATAACATAACCTTCGTCCCAGACAATAGAAGCGGATAATCTTTGCAATAACAGACAATCGTGCCGAGACAATATAAGTGGATAATCTTTGCAATAACATAAACTTCATGCCCAGACAATAGAATGGATAATCTTTGCAATAACATAAACTTCGTCCCAGACAATAGCAGCGGATAATCTTTGCAATAACAGACAATCATGCCGAGACAATATAAGTGGATAATCTTTGCAATAACATAAACTTCATGTCCAGACAATAGAAGTGGATAATCTTTGCAATAACATAAACTTCATGCCCAGACAATAGCAGCGGCTAATCTTTGCAATAACATAAACTTCGTCCCAGACAATAGAAGAGAATAATCTTTGCGATAACATAACTTCGTCCCAGACAATAGAAGCGGATAATCTTTGCGATAACATAAACTTCGTGCCCACACAATAGAAGTGGTAATCTTTGCAATAGCATAGACTTCGTCCCAGACAATAGAAGTGGATAATCTTTGCGATAACATAACTTCGTCCCAGACAATAGAAGCGGATAATCTTTGCGATAACATAAACTTCGTGCCCACACAATAGAAGTGGATAATCTTTGCAATAGCATATACTTCGTCCCAGACAATAGAAGTGGATAATCTTTGCAATAGCATAAACTCGTGCCCACACAATAGAAAGTGGATAATCTTTGCGATAACATAAACTTTGTCCCAGACAATAGAAGCGGATAATCTTTGCAATAACATAAACTTCGTGCCTAGACAATAGAAGCTGAGCATCTTTGCAATAACATAAACTTCGTGCCTAGACAATAGAAGCGGATAATCCTTGCAATAACATAAACTTCGTGCCCACACAATAGAAGTGGATAATCTTCGCAATAACATAAACTTCGTCTCAGACAATAGACACTAAGAATCTTTCCAATAACAAAGGCGTCGTGTCTAAAATGCACAGCCTAGGAATGCGTAAACACACTGTGTTTCCAAACACCATAGTCTAAGCTTCTTTTGAAAGAAAAATGTAAATTATCTTCATGCTCATAACTTAAAGGAAAACAATGCCTACATAGTGATTGTTAACACAAAGATAACTTCGCTGTCTGTATCAAGAAGATAATACGGCGATTTTACGCAGATTTTTAAGATTAACTTTACTAATCCCACGGCTAAAAACAGGGGTATAAAGTGGGGCAACATTTCAAGACTTATCTTGTTGCAACTTCAAAAACATCTCAGCTTTAGAGGATCAATGATAACTGTTCGATGGTTGAAATGTAGATGTTACCAGGATAGAAGCAACATAACGGTTTCCCCAACCACGTTGGGCAAAGATCTATAAAGCGAGTGTCAACGGCTGACGATTATAATCCGTTGTATGTCTGCCGCCCTCCGTGCGCTAGCAAACAACGTGTCTTATATTTAAAACCATATATATTTCCCAGATAATCGGTTTGATTTATTGCAATGGTTGTAACTGTGGTGGCTATTTTCCCCCAGACGTGGAGAAATTCGATATGTTGTTGGGAAATATCAACATAGCAAGACAACATAAAGAAGTATTGTGGGCAGTCAGTGAAATGATTGATAATAACACATGAAACATGTTTCCGAGCAACGCGCGGCTCCTTCGTGTTGTCCTATGAAGAGGCACAGTTTTCAAGATCAGTATGGCATATACAGAATATAGGATAAAAGGTGAAGTGATGGGCCCCTGTACATGCAGTGAGGATTTGGGTACATGGTGCAGAACTCACATTGTTATAGAGGAATCGGCACTCGATGGATCATGCAGTGAGTGTCACGCCAGTCATCTTTAATTACCATAGCATTTCCTGGTAATTTTTCGACATAACCTTAAAAGGCGCATAGCCACTACGGGAGTCGATGTAATACAAGTGGCTAACAAGATTCCCAGCCTGCCCTGTGGTCAAGAGTTCGAGTTCCCGTCAAGGCGGTGTTGCACAAATGTACCTAGTCTCCCATACCTAAAATGTGTACCACAAACGTCATGGGAAGTAAAGACGGCCATATTTATTTTCCCCACATCACCATCGCGTGCTAATTGGTCTATATAACTATGAGGTTAGCACCATATACCCAATACGTATCAAGGAGTCTAGAATGATCCTTTACTGTAGTTTACTTACTTGACGACCACGTCTACATCGCTAGCCCTGGTTAATTAACAAAATAGATTCTGCCTTCATGGGGATTCGAACGCGTGACCACTGGGCAGACACGCCTGCTAACCACTGCACAGCAAGACTCTCTAATAATATATATGATGATCGGCCCATATTTCATTGAGCCAAACAGTTCTACTTTAGGTATTTGGTCAAAATCACCGATTTATTCATCTTCAAGAAATATGTCTGCTGCACTTCACGGCTCTCTAAAAATATGGTGATCGGTCCATATTTCATTGAGCCATATAGCTCTCGTTTAGGTATTTGGTCAGTATCACACCGAATCATTCATCTTCAAGAAACATGTCTGCTGCAATACGCGGCTCTCTAAGATTATGATGATCGGCCCATATTTCATTGAACCATATAGCTCTCGTTTAGGTATTTGGTCAGTATCACACCGAATCATTCATCTTTAAGAAACATGTCTGCTGCCCGTATACGTATACAGCTGGCTCGAACAATTACTCCCTGGGCCAAAACCTCGAATGGTGGATTAAACCCAGGGCCCCGCGACCCACCGGTAGTGGATCTGTATCAACCACGACATCCATGAGTTGTGTTGATATGTGGTGCAGAAACCATTGCTAAGAATTGTTCAAATACATTTTGTGACCACGAAAACAAATATTGCTTTACTCCTACATCCCAAAGGCATGGACGAAGCGGGTCTGATTTAAAACACCAGATTTTATCTTGGCTGATTTAGGACAACAGACGCTGTGACGGCTGGGTTACAACAGTTGCTTTCGTGACTGGCGGAATCAGTTTATGCTTACACATTACCGCGCGTGCACTGGTTATTATCCCAAATCAGATAAATGGTAAGTAGATAGCGACACATTTAGCTGGTGGCAACATGAGGGTGTGAGTCATGGATGATCATATAGCAATCACGGCAGGAAAATAAGCAGGGATGTTGACCTTTAGTGGTACAAATGGTTAGAATAAAGTAGACCAAGAAGAAGAAATAAACTGATCTTGGAGTCGGCGAAAATTGGCTTATAAACATTATTATGTCTCAGGAACTAAAATACTTGTGGCCATATTAACCTGTTGACTGGTTTGGAAAAAACAGCGATGGAAGGCACGGAACTTGAAAGAAAACATAGGAATCGATCTGCACGGAGATGGACACAGGACACTGCAGACATCTTGAGCGTGAAAATACATGAGGCATGGGAACTGGCAACAGATCGAGAATCTTCTAGCCGGGCGTGTTGAGAACGATTTTTTGCAAAAGACCTTCTAAAACATTATGATGATGATGATGATGATGATGATGATGATGATGATGATGATGTGACAACGCATTTAATGTGGTCTGATTTGTAAAAGACCTCTGTAATTGCAAGGGCTGTCTCCACATTTTCATCAATCTCCTCAAAGATGACGATGACGGTAATCATGATCATGATGATGATGTGAGGGCGCATTTACTATAATAACTCGGGCTGTCTCCACTTGTGCTTCAGTCTCCTCTCCTTGTAGATCACTCAAAGATGATGATGATGATATGATGATGATGATGGCGATGATGATGATGATGTGAGGACGCATTTAATGTAATCTGATTTGTAAAGAATCACTGTAATTACACGGGCGGTCTCCACATGTTTGTCAGTCTCCACTTGTGGATCACTAAATGATGATGATGATGATGATGATGATGATGATGATGATGTGAGGACGCATATTATGTGGTCTGATTTGTAAAGAATCACTGTAATTACACAGCGTTATCTCCGCAAGTGCGTCAGACCACCTCGTGTAGATCACATCAAGATGATCCCAGAACAGTACACAACCACGTAGCACTGGCCAGAATTCACATGTGTGTACACCAAAATCACACAAGCCTTAATTATTTGTTTGGGTAGGTTGTCAATTTTGGAATTTAGAATGGGTGTGCAGCTTGTCGGCGTGTGCTTGTCGATGTCTATATGTCGAATGGATATTAAAGTGCACATCATAAACTCAGGTCCTATTATTTGCATTTCGCCTTTATTTGATAAAGTCAGATGTCAGGTCTACTACCCATTTGATGAAGAAAGAATATACCATTCTCGGTTGTTGTTTTATCATTTTTATTTTACAAAGAATACATACTGACCATGGTGTGAATTATAAACAGTGTGTTCAAGTAAGGCAGGTCTTACACCTCCATGTCACACATATGATACACGGGGAGGTGGCATTAACCTCATAGTATGTTAGGGTATGATGATACAAGTGCGGAGATAGCATTAAGAAATAGACCAACCGCTTAATTTGTTAGGGTGCAATGATACAAGTTGGAAGATATCATTAAGAGATAGACCAACAACAGTCTCTTAGAGGTCAGTGATGCACGTGGAAGGATACCATTAATCTGTTAAAACGTAATGATGCAAATGGAAAGGTAATGATAACACTCGGAAGACAGCATTAAAAGATAGACCAACAGCAGTCAGAGTGTTATGATACAAGGAACCAGATACCATCAAGAGATGTATCAACATCAGTCCTTCAGTGTGCATCACCAGAGCTAGGCACAAAAGGCCAACCTTTGATGTGAAGACAACATATGGCTGATTCATCATCATCATCAACCAGTGCCATGCCATCTGGCGTAGGTGTTCATGACTCTTCGAATGGGAGTCTCCGTGGCGAAGTGGTCAAGCAGTTAACCTCGTGCTCCGAAGGCTGTGGGTTCGAATCCGGTCTATGTCATTCGGTTCACGAGTGCCTTTTACTCTGAGATTCCTGGGGGTCGTCGCTGGAGCTACGGAGTTCGTGCTTTGTTCGACACTTTCGTCAGGCCACCCTGCGGAAGGAGACCGAGCAATATGGGATAATAAACGGTGCAAAGACGTTGATAATTTCGACTTTTAAGACTGTTTAAGACTTTAAGAGCTAGGCACAAAAGGCGTTGAATATCCCGTGTAACAAATCTTTGATGTGAAGACAACATATGGCTGGACTCTAATGATTAATTCCTCATTCTATTTAACCTCCTCGAAGAAGATACTTTACCCCCTCCTGAGAAATGGTTTGGAATGCATTGACAAGCAATACTCAAAGCCCGTGGAGGACTCACGATGAATACCTAATCTGAACCACTTTCGCTAAAAGTAGTTGAAGGCAAGGTAATCGACACCATTGCAACGGGTTTTATGTATGTGTGTATGTGAAAATACTTTTGTTTCAGTGTGTGAGCGTATGCTTGTGTGTGTGTGTGTGGGTGTGTGTGTGTTTATGTGTGTGAGTGTGTGTGTGTGTGCCTTTGGAAGCAAATCTCTTATTGATCGAAACTTTCCTGGTGAGTCACAGTATAGTTCTCCTCCGAAGTCGGAGAGTGTCTGCCTGTACGGCGAGGAACCACCAGTCTGCACACCAATAAGCCAGACATGGGACAACGGATACTCACGCAAACCTCAGGTCCTGTATGACGTCACACTGATGTTGGACAACAGGATGCTTTCATCCGACATACAGGACTTCGCGTTGGAGCTCAAGCCAACGAACACAAGCAAGCAAGCACAGTATAAGTTCAACTGCACTTTATTTACAGTAAATACAGACTTACATATACCGTCCCACACTTGATGCAGCGCTAGCCACTCATGCCTGCCACCAACTGCAAACGTAAAGGAGATCGTCACCTTTGGAAATGCATTCTAGATGTATACTGGTCTAAAATGAACCTTGGAAATTGAAGAAACACTGACTTCACGAATAGCTTAAGGCGGTTAATGTGGAAATGCTGTTCAGAAATCAACCTTTTCTGGTATGGATGATCCTGGTAATCTGTGTTAGAAAACGCGTATGTGACCTTGGATCTTTGCCACCATCATCTTCATTATCTCCATCAACAAGTACAGAAAAATCTGCATACGAATCGTCAGCATTGCCACGTCACCGGGAAAATAAAATCCGAATTGGCGTTATTCTTCCATTTTTCGAGAATTATCAATACCGCAAACAGCTCACGCGTCCAGCCGTGGAGAACGCCCGGGATTACATCTTCAAAAAGACAAATCTTCTACGTAATTACACAATTGAGTTCGATTATCGAGACTCGAAATGTTCAGAGATCTACGGCCCTTTGGAAGCCATGGATATGTATTTTAGAAAATAAGCGGATCTATTCTTATGTCCCGCTTACGATTACGCAGTTGCAGTTATCGCCAGATTTACCAGACCATGGGGTATCCCGATCATGAGTACCGGAGCACAAAATGCAGCTTTTGGTAAAAGGAACGTCTACATGCTACTCACTCGTCTTCTGGGCAGTTACAATAAGTTAGCGGAGTTCTGTGTGACCGTTCTGACCCATTTTGGGTACAAGAATATCGGGATGCTTCTCCATGCCAACAAAAATGATTCCAGTTAGGGAAAGTCGAAGTGTTCTTTTATCATGAAGCCGATCTTTCTGCTGATACAGGAAGTTATAGACCCCCAGCTTGATAATAAGTTTGTCGAGGACACCACTGGTGATAGCAATAGCACAGCAAACTTCCAAACAAAACTCAAACATTTATCACATAAATGCAGAGGTGAGCAATTTTGTTATGTGCATATACTCAATGTTTCGGTGATTGGAAACTCACTTACGTTATGTACCATAATAATATGAAACAGAAGGAAGAATATCAAGGACAGGAAGATGTAATTTCCTATACTTAGGTGTTCAAGGACAAAGAAGCGCAACATTGACTTTTAGTGGGCCAGAGAAGAAAAGGACAATAAGAAAAAATAGAGAAAGAGCACAGTATATATTCTCCTCAGTTAACAAGAAAAGGGGTAGAATTAATCAGAAGATTCCAGGAGTTCTTAGGGCGGGGGATATACTGTTGTATACCCCAGACAGAAGATTACACTGCTGGACTGTAACAGGATCAATGAGTTTATACAACAAACTACAGACTAAACAAAACAAATTAAGAACAACAAAATTAGGCTTTTATTGACAGAACTGTATGATTCAGTGACAAACAGGCATCCTGACATGTCACACAACTGACATATACAGAAATGGGAACCTATGTCCCCACATTAGATATCACTCACTGCTGCCTAACATCGCTATGCACATGATTAGGTACCCATCTTCACAAACCAACAAGGACATGGCAACAACTGAGCCTCAATGTAAACAACAACATAACAGCAGGTATGGATTCTCTATTGTAATCATCTCAGGACTCATGGACAGTCGGTGCATACAGAAATGGGAATCTGAAATCCCACAGTTATAGATAACTGCTGCCTAGCACTGACTACCGGGGCGGTCTCTAAATGACAGTGAGACCTCAATCATGTTCAGTTGAGTCGAAGGGCATCCTCAATACCCACACAAGACACCCGCATCACATAAGTCGACTGGGACCAGATACAGCGAAGAGCCATAACATAACAAATAACAGAACTATAACTCTAACAGCAGAGATATAGTGGCATAAACAGGTATAAACAGGTATACGAATGGGGATGTGAGTGGCCTACGACATTAACCAGAGCTGGGGCTCAAGTTTGCTCTACAACAACAACCATGGCCAGGGGTCACTACCAAGAGTCCAGTGACTGGGGAGGGCTGGTTAAAGCCTCCCTATTTGATGGTATCTACATCTCTACAGCGATCTACCTAATCGCTCCTTCGGCCAAGGTTGTTCTAGTTGAAGAGACCGGGAAACTGACACGCACCTCTATTTATCAGTGTGTTCCAGAGCGACTTCCCGTCATACCCCGGAGCACTGCAAGGGACGCTGGTATTGGTAACATCATCATCATCATGTATCGCGTCAAGCGATTACAATAAATAACAGCGCTATTGCTAGCCGATATATCTTTGTGGCTTAATATGCATTTGCACTGTCTCTATCTATCTATCTATCTATCTATCTATCTATCTATCTATCTATCTATCTATTTATCTATCTATCTATCTATCTATCTATCTATCTATCTATCTATCTATCTATCTGTCTGTCTGTCTGTCTGTCTGTCTGTCTGTCTGTCTGCTCTGTCTGTCTGTCTGTCCTGCCTGTCCTGTCTGTCTGTCTGTCTGTCTAAGAAATAGACCAAACGAATAATGTATAAGAGTGTGATGATACAAGTGGGAAGATGGCATTAAGAGATAGACAAATAGCAGTCTGTTAGAATGTGATGATGCAAATAAAAATAGTGTGCACCACAACGCCTAGACACAAAAAGCGTTGCAGATCCCAAGTAACCAACATTTGATGTGAAGATATCATATGGCTGGCCCCTCATCATCATACAGTGTCATGCCACCAGGCGTAGGTGTTCATGACTCTCCTTAGATCTCAATCTGTAGGTTTCTGGATCAACTCTGCTGATTATATTCCTCTATGCCACAGTCTCAATCCATCTAGCATAATTTCTCTTGGTCGGTCTCTGCCTCTCTTCCCGCCGATCTTTTCAGTTGTAACGATGTTCTCCAATTCCTCTCTTCTCATCACATGACCAAAGAAAGCTATTTGTCTCTTTCTTATTGTTGTATATAATAGTTCTAGTTTCATTAGTCTCTTTCAGGCAATCGTTGTTAGTTACTTTGGCAGTCCAAGAAATTCGCAACATGCGTCTTAGGAACCACATCTCTGTTGCTTCCAAGTTCCTCCTAATTTGTTCATTTAGATTCCAAGATTTACTGCCATATAGAAAAACAGGTTCTATATAGCACTTCAGCACTCTTTTTAATTACATTCAATGATAGTGACTTTTTGCATAAGATACTCTTCATTTTCTGAAATGCAGCTTTTGCTTGTCCTATTATGCTCTTAATCTCTGATGTACATCTTCCATCTGATGTTATAAATGCCTCTATATATTTAAGATTGTCCACATCATTAAGAATTTTCCCTTCTATTTCTATTTCACATTTTGGTGTCACCTTTTTCTTTGATATCACCATTGATACTGTTTTCATGATAATCAAGGAGAGGCCTTTCTTTGCACTCTCTGTTACTTACTGCATTATCCGCCACCAACACTGTGTCATCCGCTTAGCGTATAGTGTTTATATTATAACTTCCGATTAATATTCATGTCTTCTCTTTGATTGCTCTCATTATTGGCTGGCTACTAGTGATTAATTTCTCACTTCATTAAACCTCTGCGATTAACTCTGAGTGTAATTTACCTCACACTTGGGGGATGGGTTGGAGTGTGTTGATAAGAAATACTTGAACCCCAAGGAGGACACATGAATAACCTATACCTAATCCCTGCCACTTTCGTTAAAATTAGTTAAATGCAAGAGATTCGGCTTCATTGCAAAGGTTTCTATCCCATATGACATAGTATTCCTTTTGCAGGACGATCTTCCGGAAGCATCACACAAAGCACGAAATCCATAGCTCAAAATCACCGAGAAAAATTGCACTTATGAACTAAATGAGTCTGAAAACGGACCCATGACCTTCGGAGTGCGAGCCAGTATATATGTGCTGTGATGATTCATGATCTAATAAACTTTTCATTGGATGCGAAGTTTAAGCGCACCACGTTGGTATATGAGCTCGAAAATTGGAAGCAGAACGTTTCAACACACTAACCGTGAAGACGATACTTAGGTACCCTTTCGGTGAAAAGGTTTTTAAATCGACCTCACTCGAATAAATGCACGGCCGATTCGAATTCTGAGGCGACTTCAGCGCCTAGCTTTAAGTTATAATTGTTAACGTTCAAACTTACGGAGGATTCACAACAGGCCAACAAATAAATGTTACTATTTACTGTGTGCTCGCTGCATTCCAGCTGAGAACATGATTAATTACAGTTTATCGTCGTCACAGGTGTTCTGATGAATAGTCATAATAAGGCAAAATGCGTCTGAAATAATACACCCTTAACGTGAACTTTTTTTTTCTTCGTTTCCATCCTGTTTCAGGATATTGCGGTCAACATCAGCATCTTTCAGCTTTATGTTGATTCCTAGGCTAGATTACGCTCATCAGCACGCCATGACTTTCTGAACGACCGGCTCCATACTCTTATAAGTCACTGGCGCGACTCGAACCACTTCCAATTCTCGTGCGCTCACGTCAACAACGAAAGTATTCGGGGTTACGGAGAAAGCTGCTAACTCCTCGACCAGGGAGACCGGAGGACTTCCTTTTTCCTTTGAACTTATTGTGTGTGAGCGTGTGTCTGTGTGTGTGTATGTGCGTGCGTGCGTGCGCGCGTGCGTGCGTGTGCGTGCGTGCGCCTTGGGAAGTAAATCTCTTCTTGCTCGAAAATTTCCTAGTGAGTGGTTATATTTCACCTGCACTTTATTTACAGTATGCACAGACTTACATATACCCTGCTGCTCATCTGCACAGGATGCAGCGCTAGTCACACACGCCTGTCATTGACTACACACGTAAAGGAGATCGTCAACTTTGGAAATAATTTCCAGATGTATAATAATCTAAACAACACCTTGGCAATCGAAGAAACATTGATTTCACGAGTAGCGTAAGGCGCTTAGCAACTGTGTGGATATGTTATTCAGAAATCTACGTTTTCTGGCATGGATGATCCTGGTAATCTGTGTTAGAAAACGCGTATGTGACCATGACTCATTGTCGCCATCATCTTCATTATCGCCATCAATATTTGCAGACACCCCTGCATACGAATCATCAGCATTGCGACGTCACCGGGAAAATAAAATTCGAATTGGCGTTATTCTTCCATTTTCCGGGAATTATCCATACCGTATACAGCTCACGCGCCCAGCCGTGGAGCACGCCCGAGATTATATCTTCAAAAAGACAAATCTTCTACGTAATTACACCATTGAGTTCGATTATCGAGACTCGAAATGTTCAGATATCGATGGCCCTTTGGAAGCTATGGATATGTATTTTAAAAAGTCAGCGGAACTGTTCTTGGGTCCAGCTTGCGACTACGCAGTTGCAGTTGTGGCCAGGTTTACTCCATACTGGGGAATTCCGATCATGAGTGCCGGAGCACAAAATGCAGCTTTCAGTAACAAAACCACCTACGGGATACTCACGCGTGTTCTGGGCAGTTATAATAAGTTAGCGGAGTTCTGTTTGACCGTTCTGACCCATTTTAGGTACAAGAATATCGGGATGCTTCTCCATGCCAACAAAAATGATTCCAGTCAGGTTAAATCGGAGTGTTTTTTTACCATGAAGCCGATCTTTCTGATGATACAGGAAGTTATAGACCCCAAGTTTGATAATAAGCATGTCGAGGACTTCACTGATGATAGCAATAGCACGGAAGACTTCGAAAACAAACTCAAGAATTTATCAAATAAATGCAGAGGTGAGCGATTTTGTTATGTAAATGTTCTCATTGCTTCAGTGATCAGAAACTCATTATACGTTGTGTACCATAATAATAAATTACAAACCTATTGCAAGCCGATATATCTTCGTGATTCAATATGAAAAATACTATCTATCTATCTATCTATCTATCTATCTATCTATCTATCTATCTATCTATCTATCTATCTATCTATCTATCTATCTATCTATCTATCTATCTATCTATCTATCTATCTATCTATCTATCTCTCTATCTATCTATCTATCTGTCTGTCTGTCTGTCTGTCTGTCTGTCTGTCTGTCTGTCTGTCTGTCTGTCTGTCTATTTATCTATCTATCTATCTATCTATCTATCTATCTATCTATCTATCTGTCTGTCTGTCTGTCTGTCTGTCTGTCTGTCTGTCTGTCTGTCTAAGAAATAGACCACACGCATAATGTGTTAGGATATGATGATGCAAGTGGGAAGATTGCATTAATAGATAGACCAACATCAGTTTGTTAGAATGTAATGATGCAAACATGGAAAGTAATGATACAAATCAGAAGATAGCATTAAGAGATAGGCACAAAGCAGTCTGTTAGAGTTCAAAGATACCAATGGGAAGATAACATTGAGAGATAGAGTAGTCATTTTAGAATGTAATGATGCAAATAGGAAGGTAATGATACTTTTCGGAATATAGCATTAAGAGATAGACCAACACCAGTCGGAATGTAATGATACAAGTAACCAGATACCATCAAGATATGTTTCAACATCAGTCCTTTAGTGGGCACCACAAGAGCTAGACACAAAACGCTTTAAAGATTCCGTGTAATCAACCTTTGATGTGAAGACATCATTTGGCTGACTCATCATCATCATCAAATGTCATGCCATGTGGCGCAGGTGTTCATGACTCTCCACAGATCTCGGTCTCTGTATTTCTGGATCAACTCTGCTCCTGAAATTCCTCTATGCCAACGTCTCTATCCATGTAGCATCCTTTCTCTTGTTCGGCCTCTACCTCTCTTCCCCTCCATCTTTTCAGTTGTCACAATGTTCTACAATTCTTCTCTTCTCATCACATGACCACAACAAGTTGTTTGTCTCTTTCTTATTGGTGTATGTAATATTCTAATTGCATTAGCTTCTTTCAGGCAATCGTTGTTAGTTACCTTAGCAGTCCAAGAAATCCGCAACATTCGTCTCAGGAACCACATCTCTGTTTCTTCCAACTTCCTCCTAATTTGTTCATTTACATTTCAAGATTTACTGCCATATAGAAAATCATGTTCTATCCCATATGACATAATATTCCTTTTTGCAGGACGATCTTCCTGAAGTGTCACACAAAGCACGAATTCCATAGCTCTATATCTCCGAAAACAAATGCACTTATGAATTGAATGAGTCTGAATACGTTCCCATGACCGTCAGAGTGAGAGCCAGTACGTATGTTCTTTGATGATTCATGATCTAATCATAATCAACCTTTCCTCGGATCCGAAGTTCAAGTGCCCTTCTTGCAGACCCCAGTGGTATCTGAGCTCGAAAATTGGAAGCTTTTCAGCACACTCCCAGTGATGGTGATACTTAGGTTCCCTTTAGGTGAAAAAGGTTTCTACACCTACCTCACTCCGATAGATGGACGGCGATTCGAATTCTGAATCGACTTCAACGCCTAGGTTTAGGCTATCATTTTTAACACTTAAACTTACAGAGAATTCACACCCAACCAACCACTACGTGTTACTATTCGCTGTGTGTCCACAGCATTAAAGCTGGGAATATTGTTAAATACAGTCTATAGTCATCGCAGCTGTTCCGATGAATAGTCGCAATAAAGCAAATTAATCTGAAATGATACACCCTGTGCGTGAATATCCTTTGTGCTCGTTAATTGTACTTGATATGCCATTGTCACACATCGTTTAACGAGATTAATGTCTTGTAGCGTACCAATTTTCCGTTAATCGTGGCGGGCTTCACGCCCTTTTATAATATTTTATATTGACGTAATTTTCGAAGATATTATTCTAGGTAGACTGAAGACAAGTTTGGCCTAGCTATTTTATTGCCATATAGCAGGACTGTTGCAGAACGTCTCTCTCTCTCTCTTCAAGGCCTGCTAGAAAACCTATCAGTCTCTTAGTGTATAGTCCATATCCATGTTAAACGTACACACAGGAAGAAGCTTTGTAGCAGGAATCTGGTGTTAGTATGTAAAGTGTTAGAACCATCCGAGTTTGTAGATAGGAGTGCACACGGAAAAGATGGCCATTCTTTCTCTCCCGTAGAGAATGATGAGTGGCGACATAGAACCCTTGCACAACCGCCCTGAATAGCCATGTTTACAGTACATTTATTAGCCTCTTATTTTGGGTGGTTTCACTGCTCTCCTGTTCTATGTACTCGCATGGGACGATTTTTCTATGTAGTGAGAAATAATAAAGAATATTTACTGGAACCAAGTAGCAGCAATTAAAATGGGAAATAAAGAGGGTAGTTACGAACAGATAAAGCTAGGAGTACGACAAGGGCGTGTCTTGTCACCAGATCTTTTCTCCCTGTATAGCGAAGTAATAATGAGAGAGATCAAAGAGATGCCAGGAATACTAGTTGGAGGTTATAATATAAATAATATACGCTATGCAGATGACACAGTATTGGTGGCGGATAATTCAACAGACCTACAACAATTATTAGACGTTGTAGTAACAGAGAGTGCAAGGAAAGGACTCTCCTTGAATATCAAGAAAACAGTAACAATGGTAATATCAAAGAAAATGGTGACACCAAAATGTGACATAGAAATAGAAGGGAAAATCCTTAACCAAGTGGATAATTTTAGATACCTAGGGGCATTTATAACATCAGATGGAAGCTGTACAACAGAGATTAGGAGCAGAATAGGGCAGGCAAAAGCCGCATTTCAGAAAATGAAGAGTATCTTATGCAATAAGTCACTATCACTGAATGTAAGAAAGAGAGTGCTGAAATGCTATGTAGAACCAGTTTTGCTGTATGGCAGTGAATCTTGGAATGTAAATGAACAAATTAAGAAGAAATTAGAAGCAACAGAGATGTGGTTCCTGAGACGAATGTTGCGAATTCCTTGGACTGCCAGAGTAATTAACGACGACTGCCTGAAACAGGCTAACGAAACTAGAACATTATATACAACAATAAGACAGAGACAAACAGCTTTCCTCGGTCATGTGATGAGAAGAGAGGCATTGGAGAACATCGTAACAACTGGAAAGATCGAGGGGAAGAGAGGCAGAGGTAGACCAAGAGAAGTGATGCTGGATGGATTGAGACGGTGGCATGGAGGAATGTCAGCAGCAGAGTTGATCCAGAAAACCAAAGACCGAGATCTATGGAGAGCCATGAACGCCTACGCCAGCCGGCACGGCACTTGATGATGATGAGTGTCATGGGCCGCTTATTTTAGGTAGTGTCATGGCCGCTTATTTTATGTAGTGTCATGGGCCGCTTATTTTATGTAGTGTCATGGGCCGCTTATTTTATGTAGTGTCATGGACGCTTATTTTATGTAGTGTCATGGGCCGCTTATTTTATGTAGTGTCATGGCCGCTTATTTTATGTAGTGTCATGGGCCGCTTATTTTATGTAGTGTCATGGGCAGCTTATTTTATGTAGTGTCATGGGCAGCTTATTTTATGTAGTGTCATGGTCCGCTTATTTTATGTAGTGTCATGGCCGCTTATTTTATGTAGTGTCATGGCCGCTTATTTTATGTAGTGTCATGGGCCGCTTATTTTATGTAGTGTCATGGCCGCTTATTTTATGTAGTGTCATGGGCCGCTTATTTTATGTAGTGTCATGGGCCGCTTATTTTATGTAGTGTCATGGGACAAAACGCTCCGTGGCGAAAGTGTTACGAACGCGGTTCGTGATCCCGCAAGCGCGCGTTCGAAACATAGCTGCGCGCGATTTGGCAGCAGACCACGTTGCGTTCCGTTTTTACCCATTGGTATGGGAGCCGGTCGTTCAGAAAGCAATGGCAAACTACTGAATGTAAACTTACCAAGAGATCGCAACAGCAAAACTGCTGGTGTTGACTGCAACGTCATGAAAAGGATATGCAACTAACTTTTTTCATAGAGCAATAGTTTTATGTAGTCCCATAGGGCGTTTATTCATGTAAATGGTATCATGGGCAGCCTATGTTATTTATATCCACGAGACGATTGTTCTATGCAGTGTCATGGGCCACTAAATTTATGTAAATGTTATTTCATGGAGCATTTGTTTTATGCAGTGTCATGGGCCGCTTATTTTATGTAAATGGAATTTCATGGGGCGATTGTTCTATGCAGTGTTATGGGCCGCTTCTTTTATGTAAATATAATTTCATAGGGCGATTGTTCTATGCAGTGTTATGGGCCATTTATTTTATTTATTTTCATGGGACGATAGTTTTATGCAGTGCATGAGCCGCTTATTTTATGTATTTTCATGGGACGATAGTTCTATGTAGTCGCATAGGGGCGCTTATGTATAGTATCATGGGAGACTTAATTTATGTAGTTTCGTGGGACGAGTGTTCTGTGAATTGAGTTCACTTGAGCCAAGAACCGACATCACAACACTCGGATATCCCCGTACGTGCTCAGTTTTCATCTGCAACAGCCAGCGAAGACACCCTACATGTTAGCCATTCTACCTGCACCCACCCCACTCCATATATTCCTCTTAGACAAATTATCGTTCAGGCATTTATGGGCTTACACACAAACAAGCGCATCAGCGCCATAAACTGGATAATATGTGTAGATGCATCATTCATTTTGAATTAACGGGAAGAATGTAAAAAACTTGTAAACTCCAAGTAGAAATATATTTCAGTAAGTTGGAAATAGAATGTTAGCACCGCGTTATGTGGCACTTGATCATGTTCACAGATCTAAAACATCTGCTGAGATGACAATGCGAGCGTAATTTTTATTATGGTTGCAGTCTACATCGCGCGTTGTCCTGTCCTCAAAGTTCAGTCATGGCAATTGTGAGTGTCATGTGTGTGTCTGTATGCGGCAGTTGCTACACTCGACTGTCTTTGTACGCGTGTGTGTGTGTGTGTGTGTACGCGCGTGTGTGTCTGTATGTGTGTCTGTGTGTGTGTGTGTGTGTGTGTGTGTGTCACTACAAGCGTGTGGTTCAGCGTATGTGTTACTTATTACAAGCGTTTATCTCTGTGTGAATGTGAATGTGCGAATGGTGTTTATGTGTGCGTTAATACAAGCGTCTGTCTCAATATAAGTTCGAATGTGTGTACATGTATATGCATTGATGTGTGTGTCTGAATCTTACTACTAGAGTTTGACTCAGTTTAAGTAAGAATGTGTATGCGTATGTATGTGTGTGTTTGAAAATACGTGTTTTTAGTGTATGTGTGAACGTATGCCCGTGTGTGTGTGTGTGTATGCCTTGGGAAGCAAATTTCTTATTGATCGAAAATTTCCTGGTGAGTGGTTATAGTTCGCCTGCACTTTATTTACAGTCAGTACAGCCTTACATATACCCTCCTACACATCTGTACACTGGAGGCAGCGCTAGCCGAACACGCCTACCATCGACTACACACGTATGGAGAGGAGAGAGTCATCTTTGGAAATGGTTTCTAGATGTATCACAATCTCAACAACACATTGCCACTCGAAAAGAGATTGATTTCACGAATAGCGTAAGGCGGTTAGCAACTCTGAAAATGGTGTTCAAAAATCTACATTTTCTGACATGGATGTTCCTGGTAATCTGTGTTAGAAAACGTGTATGTGACCAAGGATCTTTGTTGCCATCATCTTCATTATCTCAATCATCAGATGCAGAAAACTGTACATGCGAATCACCAGCATTGCGACGTCACCGGGAAAATAAAATCCGAATTGGCGTTATTCTTCCATTTTCCGGTGATTATCTATACCGCATACAGCTCACGCGCCCAGCCGTGGAGCACGCCCGAGATTACATCTTCAAAAAGACAAATCTTCTACGTAATTACACCATTGAGTTCGATTATCGAGACTCAAAATGTTCAGAGACCTACGGCCCGTTGGAAGCCATAGATTTGTATACTAAAAAAGCAGCGGATCTGTTCTTGGGTCCCGCTTGCGACTACGCAATTGCAGTTGTGGCCAGGTTTACTCCCACCTGGGGGATCCCGATCATGAGTGCCGGAGCACTACCTGCAGCTTTTAGTAACAGAACGACCTACGGGCTACTCACGCGTGTTCTGGGCAGTTATAATAAGTTAGCGGAATTCTGTGTGACCGTTTTGAGCCATTTTGAGTACAAGAACATTGGGATGTTGCTCCATGCCAATAAGAATGATTCCAGTGAGGGAAAGTCGGAGTGTTGGTTTACCATGGAGCCGATCTTTTTGCTAATACAGAAATTTATAGACCCCCAGATTGATAACAAGCATGTCGAAGACTTTTCTGATGACCACAAAACTCCAGAATACTTCGAAAAAAACTCAAGTATTTATCAACGAAATGCAGAGGTGAGCAATTTTTGTTTTATGTTTCGTGTGTCCTCATGTTTTGTATCGGGGGGAAGAAGAAGAAGGGAGAGATCATTGATCCCTTGATAGACGACATGACAATGACTGAATATTGCTACATGAAAGAATGTTCTTTATTTTTTTGTAATTTAAGGTGAAAAAGCAGGTGACCTTGCACGGGCTGCCTATGTCAGATATTAATGTTCGTTGTACTGGCAATTTTCCAGTCGGGAGTGCCTCACGTACTGTTTATGTGTGAGTGTGTGTATGTGCGTGGACAGAGAGAGAGAGAGAGAGAGAGAGAGAGAGAGAGAGAGAGAGAGAGAGAGAGAGAGAGAGAGAGAGGGAGGGAGATAGAGAGAGGGGGGAGGGAAAGGAGAGAAGAAGAAGGGAGAGAATCAGTTGATCCCCCATTGATAGACGACAGTGACAATGAAACTGAATATTGCTACATGAAAGAATGTTCTTTATTTTTTTGTAATTTAAGGTGAAAAAGCATGTCCTCCTATGATAACAAGCACGGGGAAAGGAAACGATATACAAGAAATAAATTGATATAAATGGAAGAGTGAACAATTTATAGAATGAACCGGGAAAAGCTGCGTATATTAAGAGAGGAAGCTATTTACCAGACAAATGAGTTGAATAAGTAATTCGATGGGAGAAAGATGTGGCGTTAACCTACTCAATCATGGCATCAAAGCTTTGGCCTGTAGGCGGTTCGCAACTGGACAGGAAGTGATTGAATTTCCAGCTTTTCTCTGGCTGACCCAGCCTATCAAGAGAAGGCGTTTTCCTGGTGTATTGTATGGACGTCTCTAAAGTAATTGTGTGAAGTTACTGTGTCCAATTATAACTCTACGATTATAAAAAGGCTTGCTGTTAATATTATTGTTATTTTTAGGTTCCTGTTTGAATAGGCAGCTTATTAACTTTATAGGCAGGTAATGTTTGCTTATTATTAACGTTTTATGTCTCATATAAAGGACCGCTTGTGACCAGCTGTTCTATTCATGGAACATACACAAACCGGCGGAAGATAATATTGCTTCTAAATACAAGTGTTCAAGATAACGACGTTAATGAGGATTCCAGTGGATTCTCTTCGTCCGGTAGAGGACATCGTGTGCTACAGGTGATGCCCGATCGTCATCAAACAACTGTATGCAAAGTAAATGTTGTCATGGCACGGAAAGGAGTCAACACACGAATTGATCCATGCCGTCGGAGATCGCAATTAGTGGAGAGGCATGATGGCCCATGCCAGCCGGCAAGGCACTGAATGATGGATGATGATGTATAGAACATAACCGCATATAGTCTGCACTCATGAGTTATGTGGTCATTTCACCGTGAACGCCATTACATCCCAGTCCATTTCCGGTAACTCATTTTACCCTGTCTCGACCGAGAGCAGAGATCAATTTAAAAAAAAGAAAAACAACAATAAACACTGAGCGTTATTCGCAGTCGCGGCTGATCACGTGACTTACGTTTACAACTGTCGATTGGTCACGTCACGTCTATTATTGTCTCTTCTTGTCTGGCTATTTTTTTTTTCGCAAGTTCTTTTTCTTCAAACCTCACTATGACGATATTTCTCGACAAGGACACATTACAGGGCCTCATTTGGTGATATAATAAATACTATCAAACACTACGAACTAAATAAAATATCGCCCCTAAATCAGCGTATGGCCCCTGAACTAGCATAATCTCCTAATTTGGCCCTGCAAGGGATACTTTTTACAAGAAATAATTTGGGACCGTTATTTGGAAGAGTGCCCATTTTTTTTTTTTTATCGTAGTGATACCGTCTATTGGTCGCGCTGCGAATAAGGCTAAACATTATTCAAAGCGCGCTACGAATAACGCCTCCCCTTCTCTCTCTCCCCCCCCCCCCCCCCCCCCCCCAAAAAAAAAAAAAAAAAAATAAATAATAATAATAATAATACCCCGCCATGATGGGAATTAGAACACGTGACATCCAGAACACAACAAACGCGCTGGCCACTGCGCTAACTCCATCCTCGTGGCCTCTTGTTGTGTGTGTCCCAAAGCAGTTTTCTCGTTTCGTCTATGATGTGATAGGATCATCACAATTTATAAGCCTGAATGTACGGAAAAACGGGTGGTCAGTCAATCCTGCCCTCATTTAATGAGACGACGCACGCGCGCGCGCACACACACACATACACACAATACTGCACACACAACCACACACACACACACACACACACACACACAATCCCGCACACTGACACAACCACACAGGCACACTATCGAATCCACCAGTAAGACACCGGATGCACATTCTGTCGTGGTTTATTTGTCTGACATCTTTATGTCGATCTGTGTAACCTAATTTTTACAAAAGTTGTTTGCCTACGTAACAAACAATTTAAATAGTTGTATAGAGCTGTTATCGTTTCCGTTATGGCAGATGGTGCGTTCTACTTCTAAATATATGTATGTTATCGGAAAACTTTTCTCTGCACTGCGTACATAATATTATACAATGCTGCCTCTGCAGGTTTGAGTCAAACTAGTTACACTAAATCAGTAACCACACACACACACACACACACACACACACACACACACACACACACACACACAAAGGAAGCTAGAGTTCACAAATGCTTGCCCTCATTCACGTTCAACATTTCTAAAAAAGTGTCTGTTGCATCGTTATGAATTTTTCCCTGCCATCTTATACTTTCTCCCACCCAATGTATATGTCTTTGATATGTCCAAAGAAAACTGAAACCATGTAAAGTGGCGACGTTTCTTTGATGTTTTGTAAAAATGTATTGAATTCACGCTAACAAACTTGTTTTATAGTAATGCTCGTCATTTCGGGCAACGACTCAAGGCATATCCATATTCGTATGGAAGTTGGTGCAATGTGTAACATTAGTAAAGGCAGAGAAATTTACAGAAGTATGGGTAAACAATGTAGAATCGAAATGAAAATGGACAGGAAAGTAGAAGGAATATACTTCTTACCTTATTTTTCATTTCCTTCTCTTTTCTTAAGGTGCTGGTTAATAATGTGTACACACGGAGTCCTGTTACTAGGATGTATTTAGCTTTTTATGTTGAGTTCGTGAAAGCTTCCAAACAGCTGTGCATTAATGCGCGTATGGAGTGACCAGAGATGACACCGTAATTCAATTATAATGTGTCAATTTTTAAGGATCTTTTCAGCTGTATGTGTTGTTTCTTCACACGTGCACATGGGTGATAGAGCCATTTTGAATCTTCTTGAAAAATTGTTTACTGTTCAAATACGGAACATGATTAAATGTTTTTGCACGACAAATATAGTTGTGAATGTCTCTGTACAGTGATTTCGTTTTATTAGCCAAGATGCTGGTCATCTTTTCATTGAAGTTTATAGGTTGATTCGTGTTGTCCCCTCATTTGACAACTTGTTTGTTCTCACGTTTCTTGTTATATCACAATATGTCAGTTTTCACCGCAGTAAGTACTCTTCTGTTAGTATCCAATGTTTTTAGTGTGTGTGTGTGTGTTTGTGTGTGTGTTTTAAATGCCAGTTGTTAGTCATCTTTGAGGGCTTGAGGAACTAAAAATTCATTGGTATGGAATACGAACTGTTGTCATTGACAAGATGTATTTGTGTGTGCCGATGCTGTAATGTTAAGGGCCTGCAATTGTTCAGAACAGTTGGAACAAAATGTTCCGGTAGGTGTGTATGTGAATTAATGTCTATGATCTGTTCAGACCTTAGTCTGTATCCGACGATTTCAGTAGGTTTATGACTGCTCTCGGTTGCATAAAATACAATCCATCTTTTCTTCAATAGTCATCTTCATCTTTCAGTACATAGTCCTATCATTTTTCCCCAGTAACATTTATCAGCATTTAATAACCCGGATTGGGTTAGTATCTTGACGTCAGACAATATGAATAAAGTATATATAGTTCTATAGGATTTAAATGAGAATGGTACGACCGAAATTTCAAGCACCTATGGCCATGCTCTTCTACCAACTTATCCATTTGATATCTCTTGCTTTTTTGCGTCTATTTTACACGGGACAACAACTCTAGCTTGATATACGTCTCTTGGAATGGTCTATTTTCCCTTCGGAGCCATATCTGTATTGCTTCTTTTGTGCTCCATGCCGTAAGTATTTTGTCTTCTTGGGCAACACCATTGTGATATAATGCATTGTCCATAATCTACTTCTCGTTTTTTTTTTTTTGTTGATTCATTCAATGTCCATAAGCTTAAAAGTCGCTTAAAAGTCGACAGGGTCGATTTCAATGCACTGGGTTGTTAACCCATACGACCCAGTCTCTTTCCGCAGCGAACTGCCGAAAGCATCGCACAAAGTACGGACTCCGTAGCTCCAGCGACGACCCCAGGAGTCTCCGAAAACATGCACTCATGAATCGAAGGACGCGGCCCAGAATCGAACCAATAACATTCGGAGCCTGCGTCCGACGGCTTGACTACTTCGCCACGGAGCTGCCCATCATGGCAGTCTATCTAGGGAAGGGAGCACTGTATTCTCGAGGCAATCTCTAAATTACCATTCATCTCATTTTGATAATCCCTATTGTCTGTATGCTTTGATACGAACACGAGTCCAGCATTTTGTAGTAAGCCATTATGCGTTCTACCAGCATGGGCTATGACCAAAGGCTGTGCTTTCCTGCTTGATACATATCGCTTTATCTTTCCATTCACTGATTGCCTTTCGTTTTCATTTATGTGGTTGTCGTGTCCTCCTTTAAAGTGTCGTCCCTGGAGTGAGGAGATCCGACACCCACATTATAATATTATTTTTTTTCCCCCTCAATATTCTGGAGAATCCACCAGCTTCCGTCCAACACACTCCCTCAGCCTATGGACACCTTTTCCTATCACTCTCACACTGTCGTACTATGCTTCCTTCTCATACTTCCCCAACGCAACATACTCAACAACTCTTGCTTCTAGAAATTAATAAAGATTAATTTATTAAAATAAAAGTGTAACGTATATGAGACGTGTATGTGAAGAAAATGTGTGACGTGTTCTATAAAGTGTGTAGACTCTGACTCTCAGACAGCAACCCAGTCAGCTGATCCCAGCAAAGATAGACCACAGCACGGTACGTCAGAACATGTACTTCTCACCCGTTGCCGAAACCATCTTGCCGGATACTGCTTTGCCTCTGTAGACCTCTGGTAATCCAATTTCATGAACACCGGTGGTATTAACAGTTAATCATGGACCGGTTGCACTCTACACAATGTCCGGTCCTAATGTTCCTAAACAAACTGCACAAGTCTTTTGCAGTGTGTACGCAGTTAGTTAGTTAGTTAGTTAACAGATCATCCTCGTTGCACATCGAACCATTCAGTCCATAAGTGCTAATTACTAATGTTAATTGTTACTGTACTAACACTAGGTACTCTTAGCCGGTTCTCGGTTCGTTATTACTGTCTGATGCTGTGTGGTGCATCAGTATGCATCACTCTCTTTGATGAATCAATTTCCTTCTAGCGTAAGTTACGTTTCTGTATGCAACTTTATTGACTCTTGAACTGGTGTTCTTCAGAATGGGTTTTTTAATTCTTTCCCAAAACTTGTAGAGTTTCCTTGGATCTGGTAGGGAACCTAGGATAGAAACAACACATCTGGTGATAGTACTAGTCACTGATCCCTTCGGCTGAGTGTAAGCCTATCACCTTGCTTAATGATCTTTAGCTAACTAGACTTAGTCATAGAGCAGATTAGCTACCCACCTAGAGTCGAATCAGGCTATGACAAAGAAAAAATCACCAAACAGAATGTGGAACCCCGCCCACCAGGGACACCTACGGGAAGATCCCAATTATCCTTCATTACTCAATTCTCAACTAGTAAAGCTTATCAACACTTCACTAGTCTATTTTAGCTAACAGAGCCAAGTATCACTTCACTACTCTAGCTAGTTTCCACTAACAG
Source organism: Cepaea nemoralis (assembly GCA_014155875.1). Lineage (NCBI taxonomy): Eukaryota > Metazoa > Mollusca > Gastropoda > Stylommatophora > Helicidae > Cepaea > Cepaea nemoralis. The sequence continues at coordinate 58,596 of JACEFZ010006304.1, read as the reverse complement.
TGCTAATCATCACACTATAGTTTAACAAGGCTACTGCCTAAAGTAATTATAACGAATATATTATAATAGGTTATACCTTAAATGGCACTACTGTAGTCCTATCAATCATATCTACATCTGCCATTATAGGCACGTGCAAAATTAAGTCACTAATTAACACACGGTAGATATTATTTCCACTGGCACTGCAGTGCCCTGCACTCTGTCTAGAGCATTATTCAAGTCCACCCTAGTTGATCTCAACTCGAGTTTATATGGCAAACTACCAAAGTTGTCCACGTGACGTTATCCTTTACTCCCCCACACAGGTGGCACAGTGGCAAATCATCCCCTGTCAAGAACTATTTTCCTGGCTTAAATCCTGTCAAAGTTGTCAGTAATTGCCTAGATTCTCAAAACAAGCCAGCTAGTTTCTGTATACTCCCAACAAAGAGTTTCGATACCAAGCTGCCAATCATCTTGATGTGCCGGAAACCAAGAATTGACAGATGCACTGTTTTCCGTACTAGGTACTTCCGTTTACATCTGCCCCTGTGATCTCACAGCTTCCATCTGCATTCAAATGTTGACAAACTTGTCAATCTTCTGTTCCGTGGTGACAATCCCAGCAGCCATTTTCGTCTGATGTCCGGCCGTATAGATGACAAACGGAACCATTCCATATCCTAAGCTGACAATATATGTGATTCTACTTGTTAATGAACTGCCAACTCTGTGTATCCATTCCTACTCACTCACCACCAAATGTGTATATGGGCTGACACGATGTAACCTGTACAGCTGTGTTTACTCTGTTAGTACGACTGTTGTGGCCCAGAAAATATACGCCACGCAAACGTCGGTATTATTATCTGGGTTAACTCAGGGCGCTCGTGACAGTGGTGTACATTTTTGTGTGGTGTACCAAATACACTATGTCATAATTTTATTTGCGCATTTCCCTTATTTCATGTAGGTACTTGTTTCTCATGACTCCTAAATGCGGTTAATTGCAAATGGCATTTCTACCCCCCCCCCCCCTTTCCCCCCATTGTACTTTCTAAACGTGAAGACTAATGTCCTTATAATGTTCCACAATGTTGTTTTGGATAGCTCTGTGTCATTGTTCTTTCTCAACCAATTACTAAGTTTTCTTACAGTCACTGTTTCTTTGGTATCCAGCATTTTTTAAAATAATAGCTCGCCCTGTGACCTCCTTGTCAAAGCTGTCTACAATTACCTTTCTACCTACCGTTTGCTTATTGCATGGTGGTTTCATTCCAGATTCTAGAACCCATCGACGAAATTAGCGTTTACTTAAACCCAACGCATGCACTGTTTCTATTTTCTCGGGATTTGTAATAGTATGAAAAACTTTCCTGCGATCAGTTTCTTGACAAAAACATGTGTACATCTTCATAGTGATGCTTTGAAGTGTACACAATTTCACATTCAATGCCATTCAGTAATATTCACACATTCAGTTGTAAATGATAAGATATTATAAAATGACTACGTTTCATGAAAGCATCCACTATAGGTAGAATTATTGACGACACCTCTGAACACGTCCGTTCCACTATGTGACGTTCTTCTCATAAGGAACTTCCCGTGCACCACTGAGAAAATTCACTATTAAACACCGATGATTCCTTGTGAAGACGTAATACATTTCATAATATGCACCACATCTTTGACTCGTAAATTATATTCCGCATATAAATAAACATTGAGATCTGCTGTACAATCTCCGCGAACAATTATTGTTTGTTGGATGTACATAATGATAAGGTTATCAGCTAAATCTAATCATGTTCCTTCAATTGGTTACTGAGTTATTGATTGTTATACGGTGTCATACAATTGTGAACGCACTATAAAGGCAAAGCAATAATGTAGACATCAAAAGTATATGATTATTTCTTATTTGGAAGTCTTTGAACTTGAGATTGAATTTATTGGATGAAAGGTCCATCCTCATTGCAATTTGTAACTACTTATTCTACACTGAAAAATGGTAGGATTCTACGGATTTCAACAAAACAATATTTGGTTATTAGTTCACTTATAGGACGTGGTGATTATTTGTATGAACGTCCATGTGCTTGTATATTTATCTTTAACTGTTGATATTATAAGCTTTGTTGATCCTGTAAGTTGCGTGCATTTCATGTTTGAAATGTATTTCCTGTTGTTTATTCCACGTTCCCTGCATTTGCCTTTGGTGATTTCGTTCTGTCTGTTCACTTGTTTCTCTTTACGTGTTGTAGGTTATATAAATATATGTGTTTGTCTGTTATGTTTAGTTCCATATCTACTTAAGCAGAATCGTGTGTCTGAAACAGTCTATTTTCGTTACTGTATTTCATTTCAACGTATCTCTTTACATGATTATACCTTCCTTTCTGCCATTCCAAATTATCTCTTTACATAATTGTACCTTCCTTTCTGCCAATTATAAGATTGCCGTTACCGCATTTGTATTCAGACACACTTGCTTGCGCCCTTACTGATTGTTTCATTGTGTACCTCATTCCCCGATAGACTAAACCCTATCACACAGACCTGCTAACATTGGCTCTTTCTTTGTTGTCGGTCTGATGGAGTGCTATAATCGGCAGACACTTGGATCCTAGAACCGTCTTTCCCTTAGGGTCCATGTTTATTGCTTCTCCTGGGCATTGATTTAGTTTCCGCTAGCTGGCGACGTATCGTAAGTGAGTCCGACATGACAAATGCGCAACTAGAGATCTCAGTAAGATGGGGACAAACGGGCTGTAGACATGGTCTTCGCGTGACCCTGCATCATCCCGTTTGTTGATTACGCCAACGCTGTTTGCTTCCTCTAGGGACTTGTGACATATCACTGTTTATATAACGCTAGTGTCACTTGCGTTGTAGATGTCAGACAGCATTTGCAGTGTTTCTTTTCTCAAATAATTATTCAGCTGTATACATTCACTAAATTATTTATTTATAGTACGTTATTTTATAAGTATGTGAGATTTTTTAAATATGCATGTGTCTTATTTATAATCACATTATTTATCGTGTTCACTTCACTCTCAGCTGCCGCCTTCTGGACTCGGTCCACATAAGTATCTCATTGTGTTGCCCATTTTTCTTTGTTTTGATTTTGCTTTTCCGCTGATAACGACTTTGTTGGAAACGTTCGTCTGTCTCCAATTAGCGTCAGATGTCTTTGTTTTTCCACCTGTCGAACTTCTCGGTCATATTTTGTGTTTATACTCGCTATATTTGTTTGTATAAAGCACTCCCGAAGACATTCCGGCTACTCATGTTTATGTAATGTCTATCTGGATGCCTGGGTCATTTGTAGACATCGACCCCGTCGACAGGCAATCATGCTAACCACTGCACTACCGTGTCCTTTGGATGATATGAACACAGTTTGTTGTAGTAATTATGCCTGTGTTTAAGCACAATATAACACTTAAACAAGTGAGACTAGTAGTCTCCGTGGCGAAGTAGTCAATCCGTCTGCCTCGCGCTCGGAAGGTTGTGGGTTTGATTCCGGGCTACGTCTTTCGGTTCACGAGTGCATTTTCTCGGAGAACCATGGGTGTCATCGCTGCAGCTACGGAGTTTGTGCTTTTTACAACACTTTCGACAGGCCGATAAGCGGAAAGAGACCGAGCCATATAGGATAAAACCTGGTGAAGTCAATCATCTCGGTTATTAAGACAGTATAACACTATCTCAAAAGGTAAGGTGCCAATATGTAGATATACACTTACTGATATAATAATTTTTTTTTTGTAAACCAAAAAGATGTTTCCCATATTTTCCCATAGTAATCCATGCGGCGTTTCTTTATGTCTTATACAGATGGCACCTGCAGTCATATATGTCAAAAATAAAAATAAAGATAAAATCCTGGAATACGTCTCTCTTTTTTTGGAGGAAAGGGGGGGGGGGAGTTTTTCGCGCGCTTTGAACTCAAATGTAGCCCATACAGTGCTATTACTTCTAGAGCACTGGACTGATGTTTGCCTGTGGATTAGCTTCTCCTTCTACCAGACTCCCTCACCATCAGACTAACTCACTCCGACTTCTGAGATACTTGTAATTTACGTTCCCATGTCAACAACGAAAAGTCAAAATGTTACTCTAGCTGACCGGTGTAGGGGATGAACCCGCTACCTCGGCATCAGCACACCGGATGTTGAAGAACGAGTGTTATTTTCCCATTCTGCCCAGTCAATTTTAATGTCGTTTAATGCACTGGAGATATGTTGCTAGACCATAACTGTCTGCGACCCTACGGCATGCTTAGGGTCCTTTGGTACACTTTACAACGAATCCCTATAATCCCAGATCTCTCTGGTATATTTGGCTAGGTGGATTCCACAGTTATAGTAATTTGAAAACCATTAAACTGTCACAGCTGGGAATTCATCACAGGACAACACAGGACAAACAACAGCTTTAAAGATCATATGCACCGACACGAAACTTTACTAATCGCATCCTGAAAACCTAATTCGTTTAAATCAAACTTAATGAGCCAGAACCAGGGTGCCATTTTCCTTACTCTAATCACATTGTATGATTATCTCTGGCTGGAAAAGTTCACAAGATTGCTTTCAAATTACGGTCAATGCGGCCATTCTACAACAGAGTATCCAGGGAACGCCGAATACACTTGTAAGACAAACCAGAATCTACGTTTGACTTCAGGAAATGGAAACAAATCAGACTCTCTCGTGTCTGTGTGCAACAAAGCAGAAGTTACTGAAGAGACTTGGCTTCCTTGTGTCTCAGGAGACCTTGTTCCGATAGCGTGTTTGTACATAACAGACCCGGTCTCTAGCTGTTGAAATGTGTTTGTCTTTACGGCAAATTTCGTCTTTCTGGTATCCTATATTAGATTCTCAATCACTACCATAATCATCACCAGCATCATCATTGTCGTCACCACCGTCATCGTTATAATCATGACTATCATCATCATTGTCGTTGCCACCATCATCACTATAATCCCCACCATCATCATCATTGCCATTGCCACCACCATCATCATCATTGAATCGCCATCACTATTATCAATAGCATCATCATCATCATTATATTCATTGATGCTATATCAGTATCAACAATGTCAGTTATATACAATATACGCGTCATTTAATCCTACATTTGCTTTGAATGTCCAAACGCTTTGTGTCCCATATACTCGCAGTGCACTCGGACAGCTTCCATTCAATCCGAGTCTAGATCATCTAGAATCCTCATACGGGATTAAGAAGGTTAGGGCACTTCGGTATGATGACGTAAACACACACACACACACACACACACACACACACACACACAACCGTACATAACACTTTTCCATGCATTGAGTGTATTAGGTATATGATGTTAGATGTATATTTAAAAACAAGGACTAATCGGTACACGATGGATTATGGGGTCAGCATCAGGCCGGACGAATTAACTTCCTTTGACATTTCCGGGTTCCAGTTTGAGATTGAGTAGACGTGGGAGCCCATTTCGATTTTAAGATATATCAGCCTCGGTGGACATTCGAACGCTTGGCCATTGGACCAACAGACATACGGGCTAGCCACTGTACTATCCATGTCCCCATAAAACTGGTTTAGTCTTGCGAAACTGACACTTGTTTTAGCATGTGCATTAATATTACTGCCGGTCTCCCTGGTCCAGATGTTACACGACTTTCTCCGTAATCCCGTATACTATCGTGAGTAACGTGACGTGCGTGAGAATTGGTAGCGGTTCTCTCCGCGTCGATAACTTACAGGGTATGTGAGCCGGCCGCTCAGAAAGCAAAGGCAAACTACTGAGCGTAATCTTGCCAAGAAATCAACAATCAGCTGACAGATGCTGATGTTGACAGCGATGTCCTGAAGAGGATATGCGGGACAAAAAATTAATATTACTGTTGTTTCAGAAGTGACATTCTACATTATTTGTGTACCATAATTATGTTAGCGCGAGATTAAGTTAGAAATTAAAATATACTAGAATATTAACAGTATTTATTAACTGATATGTGTATTTAAGCACCATTTACTATTGCATGTAAATTTTAGCTTTGTGTTTAAAAATAATTTATATCACCACCGACATACGTATCCGGTCGCTGTATCAGTGCTTCGAAACTTGCAACATACAAAACGCCACATTCACACCTCTCGTTCAACCTTTGAATCTTCGAAATGGTAACCGCCAAGATAGGCTTTTGGTTGACCAAACAAATGAAAAACCTCTCGGGCCTATGTCCGGATTGTTGAAGAGTTTACCAGTTTAGTTTTTTCAATTGCTGATGGTTTAATAGAGCTGTATGTGCATTATTGTATTTTATCAGTACTCATTGCCTCACTATGAAGAAGCTCGTTTATTCGAATTGCATCACAAAGAATGAACAGATCTTCACACTATGATTCAGCATTAGGTTTTAACCTGGAATGGACCATAATAACTGCTGACGACGACACCTTGAGTTTGTTGGCCAAAAGTGAAGAAGGATGTTTCTATAGCATTGAAGTACGTTTTCATTCAGTATTGTAGATAACGTTTAAAAAGCGTTCATATGCGGTGTTTGCGAAGAATACTTGGTATTAAATGACAAGATAAGATCACAAATACTCATATATTGGAAAGATAGGGTTGTGCGATGGTTTGTTTGACGCTCAGTCTTCGTAGGCTTGATAGATAGAACACATTAGGAGGATGTATGATGGTAGAATACAACAAGACAACGCTTTGATATATTGCAGACTGGGTAAAAGTTCTCGCGGTAGGCCTCGATTACTTTACAAATGTGTGTGTAAGAGGGACATGACTGACCCAGGAACTGATATTGCACCTTGGGAAGCAAGTTGCATGCCGATCGCTTCGCATGGTGGAATGGGGAAGGGAGGAGGTAACGACCTTCAACGGATTAAAGACAGTAGAGAAAATGATTGAAGATAGGTCAGACACAGAGCGTGGGAGACGCCGAGACGGTGCGTGATGGTGGAAATCACCGTTTGTTCATATGCATCCATTGTGGACGAACTTTACCTCGCGAATTGGTCTGTTTAGTCACATCCATTACTGATATGGGGTGAGTAAGTATACCTATTTTGAAGCACAGAGTAACACAATCGTCTGTGAAACCGGTAAGTTGCTAATATGTAGAGATATCTCTCTACTGATTCAATAAAATTGTTAAAATCCAAAAAGATCATTCTACACTCATTAAGGTGCATTGGAATGTGGAGCAACACCCATATGTCTATACACCATTGAGCACTCGGTAGGTGGTGTGGTGGTTATCACGCCAGCTGCCTGTACTTCTCAAGACATCTCGTGATACCCATTTTAGGCTGGGTCAAACTGGGAGCCCAGGCAATGTGTTTGTTTTTTTTTTAATGCACCCAGATACGAACTTAACCTATGACCACCTTGGCCGACAGACGAGCGTTTAACAATTATGCTGCAGCTTCTCCTTGAGCTGCGTGCCGAGATAGTTTTTCAAGGACAAGTTCATTCGTTTTGTTCAGGTTTCTTACGTTGTGTGTTTGGATACGAACGATGCGAAAATATTGCCATTTGCATCTGCTCTGTGCATGCGACGCTTGAATCATACAGTTGGATAATTCTGCCACAGAAGGAAACCTTTAAAAACAACCAGCTACAAATTTCTGCTTTCTCATATCAGCTTGTAACTTACTTACAGCTTCTCTCGTATTTTGGCAATTCTTTTTAAGTGTATTTGTTTTTCTTATTTCTTAGGATCTTTATTGCGACTATATTACTGTCAGGTTTATTTTATGTTAATATTTGTCAGTAGTAATACACCTTAGCTTTCTTTGGTCATGTAATGAGAAGAGAGGCATTGGAGAACATCGTGACAACTGGAAAGATCGAGGGGAAGAGAGGCAGAGGCAGACCAAGAGAAATGATGCTGGATGGATTGAGACGGTGGTACGGAGGAATATCAGCAGCAGAGTCGATCCAGAAAACCAAAAACCGAGATCTGTGAAGAGCCATGAACGCCTACGCAGGCTGGCAGGGCACTTGATGATGAGTAATACACCTTATTATAAATGGTCAAAATCAACCTCCAATTCAAATTTGATGACTATACAAACCTAACATGAAATAAACCATAAGATAACTGCAGACTGAGACAATACACTGGGGAAAGCATTGACTGAAATTATGTTCTTGCGTCTTGACTTCAGGTCAGCAGGACCAGACAGCACACCAACAATTACGGATAAATTGGGCTGACTAGCTAGGGCCAGATGTGTTTTGACTTATGAAACTATTATTGTATAGAAGAAAGCTGTAGAAATCATTTTAATGAGTTTATCTTAGGAACGTTTCGTGCTAAGAAGCAGTGAAATAACTGTTTTTGTCTAGATGGTGATGGCATGGACTTGGCGTCTCTTGACAATCGTGTAACTAACTAAACGTTCGATGTTTCAAAACAAACGCAACATAGTGTGTCGAAAATTGAGTGACTGTTGCCGTCTCTTAAATCAGAATGAACACAAAAAATTTAACTGGAAAGGTCAATGGAAGACAAAAGCTGACATAAGGAACCTTTAGGACCAAAGTTTTATCTACGAAGAAACAAATAAGTATACTTAGCTGGAAACATAAAGTGTCATAATCCAAGAAAAGCAATTTATATGTAGCACGTGGGATCTCTCTGTCATTGTGTATTAAAAATATTCTTGTTTGTTTCTTCGTAGATAAAGACTTTTCTCGAAACTTTTATTTGTATATGTATGTGTGTGTCGTTTTCTCTCATCGATCCTCCCTCCCCCCTAAGTTATTTTAGTAGTAACTTTAATGTAGCACGTATATATGAGATCTGATTTGTCTGTGTGATACTACAGTTTTCTAGTTAAGTATTTTGTTTCTTCGTAGATAAAGGCTTTGGTCGAGACATTCCCGTGTATCTGTGTGTGGTGTTTCCTTTCATCGATTTCCCCAGTTATATGTTGCAAGCATTCTGACTGCGGGCGGCATACTGTGTGATATTTTAACGTTACAGTTCCGTTCAGTTAACTTCATAAGGAACATGTAATAACAAATATGATATTGATCTTGCAATAACAAATATGATATGGATCGTGCAAAACAAGCACACATGGAGATATGTCGATATAATAATATTTTCTACAAGCCAAGACAAAAAGAAATGTTAAGTCAACTAACAGCTGACAGACATTAAATGAAATGAGAGGATTAAAGTGTCACGAACAATGATCGGAATGATAATATACAACTAATAACAAAAATAAACAAGTATATCAATATGTATACAATAACAATATAAACACGTATTTTAATGAAAATGTAAATAAAAGCTGAATAAGTAGAAAAGTAGAGGAGATATGGAAAACATGCAAATATAAATACGATGAAAATTCGCACATTTAATAAAGAAACATAATTATATGAATTAAAATGACTACGAAAATATAATGTATAGTATGCAAAGTGTTACCTGCAACGACAAGTGTAGTTAGCCAACCTTGTAAAATGAACAGCATAGATTACTATGCCATGGACAGAAGAACTGGAATGGCACAGGTCACTGCTTCTCAAATGATACGGTCCAGCTTATTTAAAGTTTCATTACATCTGAAGTCCAGATAGTAGCAATTGCTACGGTACATTATTTATGTAGTTCACAAAATGTTTGATCGTCTCTGTGTCTTTTCACAGATAGGATTATTTGGATTTGTCACGTGATGTGGAAATAGTATTTGCTTGCTGATGTTTTTTTAAGTTTAGTTTAGATGACGGATCAACATAACGGCACACGGGTGTAGCCCATAAGTGCTCCGGTCTATTCCGAACTCAAGCCTGAGTCCGGAAAATCTCAGCTCAGTGCACGAACTCCGTAGCACCGGTGAGGATCCTGAAATAATTTGTTTAGATTTCTAACTTGAAATTTTGCCCGATCAGTGCCTTTAGGCTACTCTTTTTCGATTTACAACTGCCAAGGGATTTTTTTGCATGCGCAACAATATACACGGGCGTCTGATCTCACTACCCAGAGACCAGGGGAAATTTTGTTACTAGAAGTCCACGAAAGAAACAACCTAGTCTCGCTTGCTGAATCAGTTGCTAGTCAAGCTTCAGGTGTGAGATGTTTGCAACTTGACCCGACATAGATACACATTACTTGACTCAACGATGATTCGAGCAGTGGTTCTCTGGAGTGGTTTAGAGACATGGCGCCCATTTCAGACTCAGAAAAACCCAGATGTATTGGCATGTTTGCAGCTGTGGATTCTTATAAAATAAGGAAATCATGGGTTATAAACACCCCTTCTTTAACTAGGGTTGCGTATCGGACCATAGCCTTCTCGAATAAGGGCGAGCAGCTAAGAGTACCCAAGGCGCACTGCGCGAATTTTAAACATTCCTCGACACTTAGAAATATAGAATGGTGGGCAGAATAGACCAACAGGACTTCGCGTTGGAGCTCAAGCCAACGAACACAAGCAAGCAAGCAAGCAAGTCAACATTCAATAATGGTAGGCAGAATACCACTGTTAAGTCAACATTACAAACTCTAGCTACCAGAATACGTATATCATGTGTGATTCTTGTACAGAAGGATACCTGCCGGCGTTTGTGTGTTGGAATTCTCCGTCTGTAATATATTGGAGAAGACTGGGAAACGTATGGTGGAGTCGGTATGTGGGGTGTTAAAGAATAAATGTGGAGATGAATCCCCAGATCATAATAGCCAACTGTATAAGAAACTTGAAATGGCTCAATAAGACTTTCTAGGGGTATAGACTATAAAGTGATGATTCCTAACAGAGGTCAATAGAGCACTGGAAATTTACCGAACTTCCGAGAGGATAGCACTCACTATGTGTAAACCGAAAGTCCGTTTTGTTATCCAGCCCACAATCAGCTCCATTGTAATGTAGTCCCTTGGCTAGTATTATCAATGAGAACATACATGAAAAGACTCAAACACCAAATAACCGGTAAATAAACAACTCTTAAGTACAGCTATAACATTATATTAGGGTAACTTGGGGAGGGGGGGGGGGGGGTAAGTGTGTATATGCTCAGGTGACATGGTATAGTAATACACAACCATAATAAAAAAGACAATAACATCTCAATAAAAGATACGTCAATTACATCTAATTAGTTAATTAACTGTCCATATTTTGTCTTGATAAAGGAATTAAATCAACACCTTCCTAGCTCCTTTGAAATGTTTTCTAAATTACATCAGATGGTGTTTCCATATTCATAAGTCCTGCCAAATCTACAAACTTCTGATTTGTCCATTTCTAACGCTTACTAATAAAAGTCCATGTTTTAAAACACATGGGGTGAATATTCATTTCTAAACTACAGGGGTGAAAGTTAATTTCTAAAATACATGGAGAAATGTCCATGGGTGGTTCAGAATCCTGCGGTGTTGGCTCGGGGAGATCATGAAGTAGTACAAAAATGAGGCCCAGCGGCGTTTATCATGCTGGGGCTATTGTTCGGACAAAAGAGAGCCCAGTGATGAATAAGGGAGAATCACTCTTCACGCATTGAAAAGGCATTATCCTCCTCCTGCCCTGAGAACTATGACCCTCCAGTTGCTATTCTTCATCATTTAGGAAAATATCCCATTTTCTGCTAAACAAAGACCTATGCAGCTAAATGAAGAAACCACCGTTCCCTGCAGAACGTATGTGCCAAACATTATAGTCATACCCACAGAAACAAGTGAAAAAGAAAAGGGAAAAGAGAAAGAGGGAAGAAAAAAGAAAGAGACCGAGACTGAGAAAAGAGAGAGAATGAGAGAAAGAGAGAGAGAAAGATTGAAGGTGAAGTGATTATGACACAAAGGATGGGGGGGGGGGGGTGTTCAGTTAGACCTGGCCTCACAAGGCCCCCTCACCTCAACATTTGATGCAGTCCCTCACTCTCTATATTGACATGGCATGTTTATCTCACCCCTACTCCATGGAGGCGGATCATTCTCATGCTATCCAAACTCTGTCTCTGAGAATATCTGGTGGCCATTAGCATGGGTGTTGCCATTTCTCTGTCGTGGCATTTATTTTTCTCTCCCGTATAAATGTATAGGTAAACCCACATCATATTTATAAGATAACACTACATTATAATTATACATTTATAAATAAATTCATTATTTATTCTTTATGCATGAATACACATACAAAGAAACATAGCCTCATCTGAACATAAAGACAAAGAGAATATACGAGATTTACCAGAAAGGTATCTCCATAAAAGAATACGAGTGATATTCTATAAAGTAGCAAGTAATTTTCCCAATCATTATCTACACGGGAAGACTGAATAACAAGAAAACATGAATATAATTCCTTATAAAGGGCATGAACTGAAAAGAAAGACATCCCTTCACTATCTCTCTAAGTCAAAGACAACGCACTTAATTCTTCCATGATATTCTTTAGATCTGCACAAAGAAAACTCTAATATAAATTCAGATGTACTAATCGTAAGTTTACTATGGTTTCCAACGTACCAAAAACCATTATGAATTAGAATATACAACACCACAACAGCCGAAATGGCCAACACGCCTTGTTCTGTCAAATAATTTTAGGCGACTGTTCCCCGACAATTCAACTTCTGCCGGAATATGTTGAGCTCACTCATTAACATACTTTATGTTAATAGGAAGTACTTTAGTCGCTCTATTGGCAAGGCTCAATTTCCGCATGAATAACGACTCACTCGAGATGTGGGTGGGCATTCCTTGAATTGTGGGGAAATGGAGATAATTTTTGCAGTTTTCGCCCTGTCTTGGCAAGCGTTATTTCTCTGTGACAATGTAGGCAAACATATTCTGGGGTTGGCTATCCCTGCCATCTCCCCATCTCGCTTGTGTTCAAATGTCAGGTTTCAGTTTCACAGTCATTTTCAGCTGTTGGTTACAACTACGGTCGTTGCCAATTTTCCAACAGGGAAAGGGGCTAGATGGATTATTGTCACCTTTAAGAATCAGGGAGTGCCCTCGTCTTAACACTGTGAACTTTGAACTAATTTTTCCTCTCTATTCGGAAGGGGGATTATTGGCGCTTGACAATAGAAATGTCACCGTGTGAAATGAAGGTGGTCTTTTACAAAAGAGCCTGCTTTTCTAATCCTACATTTCTTCATTCTTATCCCTTTGTTACCAAGTATAATCCCTTAGTCACTCATTTAATCACGTTAACACTCATTCCATTCCCTTTGTCCTCCATTCTAAACCCTCAGTTCTCCAGTCTAATCCCTCAATCCTTGTCTAATATTTCAGGTCCCCCACCCCCAGGGAATCATGTTAATCTCTGTGTAACTACACATTCAACCATTAGTCTGTCTAATCCCTCAAACTAATCCTTCAGTCTAGTCCCTCAGTATGATTCCCCGCCTAATCTCTCATTATAGTCCCTGATTCACCTGGCGTCTCCAGATTTGATCTCATTGTACAGTGAACTTATATTGAGATCTACAGAAAATATGTCAGGAAACATGGTTGGTGGACATAATATAAATAACTTACGCCAACAAGCAGATGGCCTACAGAAAATGATAGATACAGTGATTGTAGAAAGTGAAAAAAACACGGGCCTTAGTTTGAACAATAGAAAGACAGAAGTCATGTTTATATGAAACAAGCAGATTGTGCCTAAATGTGTATTTAAAGAAACTGACTGTATTTTGGGGCAAGTGCAAAAAATCAGATATCTAGGCACATGGATAGCATCAGATGGAAGATGCATCACTGATTAGTTTAGTTTAGTTTAGTTTAGTTTAGTTATCGTCCTTTTCTATACGATGAAAAGTCTTGCCACCCATTCCTTCGTTTCCTCGGAACCTAGCCACCGGTTCCTTCGTTTGCTCAAGACTTAGCCACCCGTTCATTTTTTCCCTTAGACTTAGCCACCTACTCCTTCGTTCCCTCAAGATTTAACCACTCATTCCTTCGTTCCCTCAGGACTACATACATGTAGTAGTCCTAACATTCCGCATATCCGAGAGTTTTTATTCACTACAATTAAAACAAAAAACAGAACAGTATGTTAATACAGCCAGTACACCTTTAAATAAACTATATATAAGGGGCGTTCATTTGACATCTGTTCGTGCCGCACCACGCGGAATTGCATACGTTGAACATGATCATGTCATAGTCATGTGATAAGTAATGACCAATGAATAAAAGAGCACAACAGATCCTCGACGGCAGGGTCAAGCGCATATTGTTGCAACAGAAAAGTCCATTGCCAAAATTGATGCAGCAGTACAGATGAACCGTTTTCGATGCATACGTTCGCTAGCGAAAGAATTTGATGTGTCAATTGGGACAATTCAAAAGGTCGTTCGTAAGAAACTGCAATATCGGAAGGTGTGTTTATAGTGGGTACCACGGATGTTGACCGACCACCAAAAAGAGGAAAGCTTGGGATGGTGTTTGAACCACCTGCTTCGTTACAGAGTGGAGGGTGATGCATTTCTCTTCCGCATAGTGGCAGGCGATGAATCATGGTGTCACCATTTTGAGCAGAGCAGTAAAAGAGAGCATGCAATGGAAGTATGCTGGATCACCAAAAACCAAAAAAAAATTCAAGTTACAGGTTTATGCTGTTAAAGTTATGCTAAGCGCATTTTTTGACCATGAAGGGCTATTGTTGGCCGACTTTAAAGAACCTGGTGTCAACATCAACTCTACTCACTACTTGCAAACACTAGACACGCTGCAAAATGCCATGAAGAATAAACGACAAGGCATGCTTTCTCGCAGTGTGATTTTGTTGCACGATAATGCTCGTCCGCATGTCACAAAGATTGTGCAGGAAGCATTAGCAAGGAGGAAGTGGGAAATTCTGCAACATCCAGCCTATAGACCTGATTTGTCACCATGTGATTTTCATTAGTTAGGACCTCTGAAAAAAGCTTCTCATATGGCAACGATTTCACACAGATGCAGACGTATTGAACACGGTGAACACTTGGTTCAGTGAGCAACCACAATCCTTTTTTGTGGCACGGCATTCGCCGCCTACCTAAACAAATGGATGCTTGCCTGAATGCCTACGGCGACTTCTTCTGACCAACCCATGGTGCATAATTCATTCAAAATAAATGCTTTTTTAATTCTACCACACCTGTTAATGTTTCTTTCATGCTTTTGTAATAAATCCACTGGAACGGGTTTCAAATGAATGTCCCTAATACATTAATCCGCTTGTTCCTCTTTATAGATTTGTGTTCCAACTTTTATACAGGCTGGAAAAGCTACTCCAATAATGGAAGAGCTGTTTTATTATTAGAAATCCGCTTTACAGAAAATAAATGCAAAGGCGGATGATTTCAAAATGAAGGTGTAATCTAGATTGCAAATATGTGTATAATTCTCTGGGTGTAGGTAAACCATTATTTTGTTTTGTTCTTCTTTTGCCGTTGTAAGCAATTTGAACATGAATGTTATATTTACATGTTCTCATCTGGTTTTCCAGAATCCGGATTATTTATCTGTCTGTCTGTCTGTCTGTCTGTCTGTCTGTCTGTCTGTCTGTCTGTCTGTCTGTCTGTCTGCCTGTCTGCCTGCCTGTCTGTCTGTCTGTCTGTCTGTCTGTCTCTCTCTCTCTCTCTCTCTCTCTCTCTCTCTCTCTCTCTCTCTCTCTCTCTCTTTTTCTTAGTTCACAAGAAAGGCTGTTTTAAATTGTAAAAGTCCCGAAGCAACAGCCGATGTGGATCTGTGATGTGCTAGGATCATCACATTGTGTAGGACTGAATGCCTGTAGGAATTTATGGCCAGTCTGTCACTTCCGTAGCTAGCGGAGAGCCCAAGAATCGAACCCTCATTTGATAGAGCTCATACTATAGTCTGCGCAATTTCCAACCCTTTGCACAACGCGCAAACAACATTTTCCAAACAAAACACAAATATAATGCGATAAAACTCTAGCAGTAAGTAACCGATGAAAAGAAATAAAATCAGCAAATAAACTAGAAATACGGAAATATAAACTTGAATAATAAATACACGTTTCGAAAGCTAGTGCACACTAAAAGTAGCTAGAAACCATAAACCCGTCGGAGATAAGGGAGCAGGCATGTAGAATAAAGTTCCCCTAAGCCAATGAGACAAGTTACGTAATCTTCTTGTCTGTATTCCTTACACACTATTGGGTGTTTCTGGCACTAAAAACAAATTCTACTAACGCTCTGAAAGAGGACCAAGAAATAATTGTTTTTATTTTGGCAGGAACTATTCAGATCACAACCAGACGCCATAAAGCCTATACTGGCATCTAGTAAAAAAACGCAGGATATTTTACTGCTGCCAAGTTGTATGCGGTTTTATTCTGCAAGAAAAGAAATGAATGAGCAGAGGTGGTATGGTATGAAAATGCAAGGATTTGGAGAGAGACACACTAAAGACTAGAAAGCTGTGGGCAATATAGAAAATGTAACACTACACAATTAAAACGTAATTGAATAACGCAGCGAAACATCTTCAGTTTGACTATATTGAAAAGGTTTTTATGATTATAGCATCATCATCAAGTGCCCTGCCAACTGGCGTAAGCGTTCATGTCTCTCCACAGATCTTGGTCTTCGGTGTTCTGGATCAACTCTGCTAATGATATTCCTCCACGCCACCGTCTCAGTCCATCCAGCATTATTTCTCTCTAGGACTGCCTCTGCTTCTCTTCCTCTTGATCTTTCCAGTCGTCACAATATTCTCAAGTGCCGCTCTTCTCATCACATGATCAAAGAAATCTGTTTGTATGATTAATACAACAATAATATTAATAGTGATCTTAGAAACTTGGTCTAAAAACTACGCACAATTATACCCTAGGAGAAACCTATGTGTCTGTGTGTGAAATGTTAGGAGCACATGTTGTATTCTTGAGGGCATTGAGGAACAGGTGGCCAGGTTTTCCCTTCCGTACCGAACGTCGAGAGAAGGTATCGATTCCTGGACCGTAACATCATAACCCCTACAGGAAGCGCCCACTAGAGAAATCTGTTGTTCATTAATATTATCATCCACAGCATGTGTAAACCTAGAAAGTGAGTTTTATAACATGGGAGAAATCACAAAACCATTATAAGAATGAATTGATTTGTTTGACATTTAAAGATGTGAAAAACATTTAATTATAGATTGACACTAACGGAACTAGATAAGATAGACGTAGGCATCAGATTACACACTAGAGCAGTAGTTCTTAACGCTTTTTTGGCCCATGCACCCCTTCACCATATGTTCAGAATGTCATTCCCCCCCCCCCCCCTTTTCGTATTTCCTCCTTATAAATCCCCCTTACCCCCCCCCCCCCCCCCCCCACCCCACCCCGACGCTACACAGTTATAGTAACACTGGAAGCTAAATTTAATAACACATACTAGAAAAGGTCTAGACGTCTATATAAAATGTGATTTGCAGGTCTACTTATGTTATAAATCGAATTTCAGAAGGGCGAGAAGTACAGAACCGTAAAGTATTGAAGGACAACAATATCAAGTAATCGGTTCTTGTATTAACGTGATCTTGAAATAATCTTAATGCTCCTCTGGAAACCCTAAAATCCCCCCCTCCCCGGGGGGGGGGGGACATCCCAACGGTTGAGAACCACTGCGCTAGAGAACAGAACTGATAGTTTAGGCACACCGGGATTCGAACCTGACGACTCCAGAGACCACCGCGTCTCACTGAAAGATCACGTGCACTTCGAGGTATATACCTTGCAATTATCATCATCTAGCACAGTGGTTCTCAACCGGTGGGGAAATCCCCCCCCCCAGTGGGAATTTTAGGGTTTCCAGGGGGGAGGGGGGAATGAAGACCATTTCAAGATCGCGTTAACACAAGAACCGATTACTTAATATTGTTTTTCCCTTCATACTTTACAGTTAAGTACGTCTCATCCTTCTAAAATTCATTTTATAAAGTCAGTAGACCCACAAATCATGTTTTATATGGATGTCTAGACTTTTTTTAGTATGTGCTATTAAATTTACCTTACACTTTTACGTATACTGTATAGGGTTGGGGGGATTTTAGTTAGTAAATATGAAAGGGGGTGAATGACGTTCTGAAACACGGTGAAGGGGGGCACGGGCCAAAAAAAGGTTGAGAACCACTGATCTAGCAGGTCATTCTGCATGACGTTGCTGTCATAACGACGCTGAAATGTCTATGGCTGGCTGGCTTTTTCTTCCGCCTCATACAAGGTAGGCCCATGTCACATTAATGACACTTGGCACAACACGATGATGATTACACATACTTTATATCCTTGTAGCTTAATCCTTATAAATAATATCCGTATCTCATAGAATAATGTTGTTTCTGTGAAATGACGAACAATTGTATTATCTCATGTCATATATTTTCGTTTTTTTTTTAAAAACTCATAATCCAGAAAAGTGTGACATCTTCCTACAAATAATCACGAAAAAATAAATGATTTTACATCTTACTTTATTCTCATTCTTGTTGTGAACGCACGATTATAAATTTTAATTTTCTTTGTCATTTTTTCATCTTTGTAGCCTTCTTATGTGGCCCATCTTCTACCTTGGGAGGGTGTGAGCAAAGAAATATAGCGGTCTTAAAATGACAGCTTCAGCTACTGAACATGGAAGGTGCCTTTAATGATAGGAAGAGGATCACTTCGCAGGCACACATGGATGCAGATATATCTATCTACTTATGATCTACAGAAAAGGATGACTTCCAATGTCTGGACAAGTATTCTGTACTTTGTGCCTTTGGTTTTAGTTAGTTCGTCTGATACGCTATTTGGCTCTCACAGAACAACTTTAGCATTGTGAAGTGTCATATATCGCATTCATGGATTCATCAGCACGTTGTTATGAGAGCAACATTATGCAATCTGCCCTGTTATATAACGATTCCATCCATCCATCATGTGCCATGCTGATAAGCATGGGCGGTCTTGTTCTGCCATCTCACTCGATCATAGGAGTCGTGGATCAGCTCCGTGTTCCTGTCTCGACCATGCCATGTGGCCAAGCCATCCAGGTATTTACTTCTCGGTCTTCCCTTTGGTCTCTTCCCTTCGATCTTGCCAGTTGTCACCAAGTTCTCCAAGTCATTTTTTTTCATAACATGCCCAAAAAAATGTTTACTGTCTACGTCTAATGACACTAATCAGTTTACGATTTTCATTTGTTTCTTGAAGGACTTATTCATTGGTTTTTCTGTATGTCCATGGTATTCTTTGCATTTTCCTCAGAAACAATATTTCCAGCAGCCATCAGCTGCTTTTCAGCTTGCCTGCTTATTGTCCACGTTTCACATCCGTACAAAAGTACAGATTCTATGTAGCACATTAACACTCTTTTTCTCGTTTCAATTGACATTTTTTTATTGGTCAGTATGTTGTTTATCTTGCAAAAGGCTACCTTCAAGGCATCTCTTATCAGATGTTATGACTGTTCCGAGATAACTGTATCGATTCACTTGCTTAAGAATATGCCCATTTACTCGTATATCACTTTGTGGTATTTCCTTCTTCCCAGTGACGACCATAATCTGTGTCTTCTTAATATTCAATTCTAACCCTAGTTATTCACTGTGTGCAACAACCGCATCTACCAAACTTTGCAGGTCCTGTTCATTGTCTGCAATCAAGACTGTATCATCTGCATATCTAATGTTATTGATGCATCGGGTCCCAATATTGATTCCTTCCATATCTTCTATATTTCTGAAAATATTTTCACTGTACAGGGAAAAAAACAGATCTGGAGACATTACACATCCCTGTCTCACACCTCTTTTAATAGGCTGATATTGACCTACATCGTTATCAATTCTGATGGCAGCTTGTTGTTTCCAATATGTGTTTTTTACAAGTTTAAGGTCTTTCCCATCAATGTGTAGATCTTCAAGCATCCTTATCATGTCGACATGTCTAACTCTATTGAAAGCCTTTGTGTAGTCAATAAAACAAAGATATAGATCTTTTTTTACTTATATAGAACGTTCAGTTTCTGTTCTCAGAATATACACAACATTTACACATTGTTCTTCTCCTATTTCGGGTTGTATTTTCTTCCTAACTCTTTGCATGATAATTTTTAGCAGAATCTTCTTGATGTTGCTCATTATACTAATTGTTCTATGTTGATCGCATTCAAAGGCTCCTGATTTATTCTGGATTGCAATAAATTCATAATTACACAATCCAGGAGGTATATCTCTAGTATCGTATATTGCTTTCAATAGTCCGGTGACTTGGTCTATTCCATATTCTTCTAAGACATTGATCATTTCTTTTGTGATGTTATCTGTATCCGGGGTCTTGCCAGTATGATGATTATTTCGAGTTAAATACCTCAATTGCACTAGTTTGTTTATTTGTTTATTTCAATAAGACGCCTTCGTCCGTGAAGTCGTCAGGTTCGAATCCTGGTGTCGTGTAAAGTGGTGTATGAGTTGGTGCCTCCCCACATATCCCTGATGAAAGATAGCCGCCGCAACGCCCGTTGTTTTCCTTAATTGTATTTCGTAAAGCTGTATTACTTCGCGTTCTTGTACACAGTTTATTTTATTCATACCTGAATTATTCTTATAACAGTCTTAAAACGGATATGTGAATGACGTTTAGGGGAATTCTTCGGCACTCATAGACATGCAGAAACGTAGAGGAATACGCACAAGACAATAATGGAATACGCACAAGTCAAGTATAGAATATGCACAAGACAATCACATAATACGCACAACAATTATATAATACGCACACGACAGTAATAGAATACACACAAGAAAATAAAAGGGATGCCGAACTTGCCAACTTCTCAGGCTGGTGTAATTCAAGGCACTTCCAATTAAGAACATTAAAATGTGTCCTAGATGGTTATGTTTACCACAAAATTTGAAATGCGGACACTAAGCGGACAGAAGTCTAGTGTCGGCAAACCTGTGGCCCATGATTCATTTCCGTAGATCCAACAGGAAAGATGCATGTTTACAAACAATATTACTTTATTTTCGGGTGTGCATATGTTGTTACTACTTACAAAATTAGGCCTATATTGATATGATGAATCTATGTCTCACTTCTTTCACATTTTTCGATTTATTGCCTGGTCTTACAATGCTGTTGACAGATAGAAGTGGCTGTGGTTATGTCTAGTGTATGTCAGTGTGAATATTGTGCCGGAAGTCTGGTCAACAACTAGGAGAACATCGGTTTGCGCACGCACAACTTTATTGATTATGACGAGACATGATGAAACCGCGTCATCCCAGGAACAATCATATAAAACGGCAGACACATTAATTCCATGTGAAAACTATATTACCCTCTACAAGCCTTCGAAAATTCGCTTGCACTCTTCTCTTTCCCTGGACGTAATCAACTCCTCTGAACATCTTCTCTCTGGCCCCAGTTCTCCTAACTGGCCCGATACTCAATGCTTCTCACTCCCGGTCTGAAGTTTCCCTAACTTCGCCCAAAAACTGAGTACCTGGCTAGTTTCAATAACTTAGCCTAAAACTCAAATACCCTTCACTTGCCCAAACTTCTCTCTTTATTTAGCCTCCTCGAGACCTCCTAAGAGACGCCATTTAACCCCTGCTCCCAATCACCACTTCCCATGAAAATACCATTCTGGGTTTCCCTTTTGTCTATCCGACTCCCAGCACGCTCCTCTCTGTCCACGAGTGACTCAAATTGACATCTACGTGCTAAAACAATCCAATATGTTTGGTGTTGTCTTGGGATTTCTCAGTCACCCTCTCTGGTCCAACATTCGCTTTCCTCTTATCTCCAACCTGTAACCCTGATTTTTCTTTCCAGATTCTAAACCCCTACATCCCCCCCTATCTTGGCGTTTAACACGCACGTTATATCTGGCATATATCGCTGTATCTCGTCAGGTACAAACTACATAAATGACACAACATAAACTAAAGTGATTAGATACATCCTCCAAGCTGAAATGTTGTGATTTCTGCAATATGTCCCGGACGAGATGCAGCGAAATTTACCAGGCAAAAATCTTGCAATCTATTGTTCGTGTCTTCGTTATTCAAATTCATTACAGGAAAACATTGTTTTGAAGTTCTAATTGTTGTTGGTTATGAAGTCATGGTATTAAAAGCCTGTGACAGTTTTAATTTCTTCATTGTTGAGTGTGATTCTTGGCTGTTGTGTAGTTTTGTCCTTGGAGATTATTATCTGTATTTATTTATTTAATTACTTTTGCCATTTATGTATGTTCAAGTTCACGAACCGATGACCGATTCTAGCATATCGTGAACTGTTGATTCACCAGCGATCATGTTATCATGCAGCATATCGGTTATGGATAGAATGCAGTATTGATCCATTCCCGTGTGGACTGCAACTGACAAATGATTCTTGAACAGATGGCATTTGTTGTACAATTGAGATTAAGGAACCATTGGGATTTATGATTATGCTGTCGGGAGAAACCGTTGAATACTTGTTTATTGAGTTGATTGTTTGAACCGATTAGCCGGATATCTTTGATTGTCTGGTTGTTTGTTCGCTAGCGGCCGCTTAGAGTTGAAGTAAATCCACCAGCATTGATCGGTACTTACAACAAGTATAGAAGAAAGGGTACATCAAAGGACAAGCAGGACGCACACAAAAAACTGTACACGTTAGAATTAGAAGTAAGAAAAGTAAAAGACCGTCTGTATACGCTTTGAGACGTACTAGGTACATTGTTTAAACAAACAAAACACAGGCAAACGGACAAGGGGCGCATTTGTGTACGTTAAGTCTCATTGAGCATATGGTACTATATATATATATATATATATATATATATATATATATATATATATATATATATATATATATATATATATATATATCATGTGCCATGCCGGAAAGCGTGGGCGGTCATGACTCGCCATTTCACTCGATCACCAGTGTCGTGGTCCAACTCAGTGTTCCTGTCTCGTCCATGCCATGTGCCCAAGCCATCCAAGTATTTTCCTCTCGGTCTTCCTCTTGGTCTGTTCCCTTCGATCTTGCCAGTTTTCACCAAGTTCTCCAATCCATTTCTTCTCATAACATGTCCAAAAATTTTTGACTGTCTACGTCTAATTTCTCAAATCAGTTTACGATGTTCATTTGTCTCCTGTAGTACTTGGTCATTGGTTTCTCTGTCTGTCCATGGTATTCTTTGCATTTTCCTCAGAAACCACATTTCTGCAGCCATCAGATGTTTTTCAGCCTGTTTGCTCATTGTCCGCGCTTCACATCCGTACAAAAGCAGAGGTTCTATGTAGCACCTCAACACTTTTTCTCGTTGTACATGTCATCTTTTTATTGGTCAGTATGTTTATAATCTTGTAAAAGGCTACCTTCGCCATGGCGATTCTTGTTCTAATCTCTTCAAGACATTTCCCATCAGATATTATAAGTGTTCCAAGATAATTGTAACCATTCACTTGCTTAAGAATATTCCCATTTATTTATATATTACCTTGTGGTATTTCCTTCTTCCTAGTGACGACCATAATCTGTGTCTTCTTACAATTTAATTCTAACCCTAGTTGTTCACTGTGCGCAATAACCGCATCTACCAAATGTTGCAGATCCTGCTCATTGTCTGCATTCAATACTGTATCATCTGCATATCTAATGTCATTGATGTTTCTTCCTCCAAAAATGATTCCATTCATTTCTTCCACATTTCTGAAAATATTTTCAATGTACAGGGAATAAAGATCTGGAGTTACCGTGTGAATATGTGTGCTGTATATTTCAGTTTGACAGATTTATCTAATTACTTCAGATTATGTTGTTTAATTTCTGCAGTATGTACCTGACGAGATGCAGCGAAATATACAAGGCACTATCTATTGGTTGTGTCTTCGTTATTCAAATAGAATTATTTTTCGACCAGGCAAACTGTGAGCAGCACCATCTGTGTCTTCTTTATGAGGGACTGTCCTTTCTGTTCTGGAGTATGCGATGGCGATTCTGACTCTCAGCCATAAGCAGATAGAAAGAATGGAAAGCATACAGAACGAAGCCATGCGCATTATTCTTGAATGTACACGAGATACATCATGCAGGGCGATGCGCTACCTTCTTGATTTTCCAACCACGAGGGACAGAATACAAATGTGCCAAGCACAGGCCTATCTCAGAGTCAACGCAAACACACAACATCCACTGCATAGCGAGATTATGAAGGTAAAGGACAGCAGGTTAAAAAGAGGAAAGTCGTGGCTGGATCTAGTCGAAGACATTCTTCAGCAGGTGTGTTCACTTGAGGACTTAGAACCTGGCGAGGAGTTCGTACAAGTGCCAAAAGAGTTCGGTCCATCCTTTTCAGCTTGTATCCAACTAGACAAGAAATGCAAACAAGAAAATCCAGCTGCTGTGGAGGCGGACATACAGGCTCTGATCTTCGAGAATTCTTTAGAGGATGATGTTGTCATTTATACAGATGAGTTGGTCGTCCGAGGAATGAGAAGTTCGTGGGGCTTTACGGCTCAGGCCGGAGGGAAAACTGTGAAGGAAGAGTATGGAAATTTTCTTTGACCACATGCAGCTTGACTATGGAAGTCATGACAGTATGTACAGCAATAACATGGCCCGAGACACAGACATTTAATCGGGCTTGTATCCTTACTGACTCAATTAGTATGCTCAGGAGGATATAGAAGGGGTGGGTTCGAAGAGAGTGGCTGCTGTCTCTGGAGCGGTATCGGCGGCAAAGCTTTATTTAATCTTAGAATCATCTTTATTCGCTCCGGTGACAACCTCGGCGAGAACCACGTGGGTTAAAACCCACGATTGTCACGTCCTTCAACGTGATTATCTCTAATTATGCCATCAGCTATAATTTGAATCATGGCATACAGTTACCATTGTTACTACTAGGAAAAAGATTTCCAGGAAGGGAATTGAAGACACTACATTATTATCCCATTATTCATAACCTTATACTTCATACCCCAATAGTAGCGTTCGTTGTTAGATAACATTCGCATTGTCTCTATTATGAGTTAAATAGAAAGAAGACACGAACATGCAACTAAAATGCATCACAAATAGAAAAATTTATAAATAGTTCAGCAGGAAGATAGGTTTACCTAATAGCTACAACATTTTAGCTGAGCTCTGTGCACAAAAATAAGCAATTAATATCGACCAAAAGTTGGACGTCAGAACACATATTTCAAATAGAACATAACAACATCGGATGGCGTCGTATTAACCTGAGAAAGTACTTTCGGACAACAGTGCATGCAAACTCAATTCTAGGGTACTCGTTATTATCGTGTCAGTTCTATTAAATGTGTGAAGGTAGACAAACAACAGACATGAATATCTGGGCTCAATAGAGTTTCTTTGGAATATTTATGATATGTTTAGTTTATGAAATACTTAAGTGATTATATGTGTGAAGCTACTATATGAGTTGTTGTATTTCTGATTCTGAAAGTGTTCAAAATCGTTATGCTAAGTGGTCGACTACTGACAGAGTGGTTGGTGGTTAATTAAGAAGCATCGCACTCAGGGCAATTCGATTGAATACTATCTCTCTTTGCAAAAGCTTAAAGTATGGGATTCCAGTTGTTCTTTAACATGCTGATTATAGACACATAATTCGTCCTCTAATACTCTGTTCTTTGCTGGCACTACACTTACATTCATAACAAATGTCATAGTTGTTGTGTCTTTAACTAACGAAGTTTCTAAACAATCTTCAGAATATATTCCGTCTCTATTGTAGGTTTTCTGATTAATTCTTCATAGAATCTAAATGTATGTCATACGTGGGCAGCAAGCAGATAACCTCAGAAATATCTAACGGCCGTAGAAATGTGGTTTTCGTCGATCATATGAAGATTACCATGTACGGATAGAACAAACGAAAGATACTATCTTTCAAGAAATAAATGACAGCGGTAACATGATAATAGAATTGACTGCGCAGTCAACATACTTTGCAGGTTATACGGTAAACGTATAAACTTGAAAACTTAGTATTAACTGGCAAGCGTAATGGAAAAAGAGCAAGAGAAAGGCAGACAGTTGGATAACTGGATTGGCTTGGTCACATGGCATAATTGGGACCACGAAAACAGACTTGATCCCAAACTGATGATCATGAGTTGACGAACTATGAAAGCCCACACCTGTCGACATGACACATGATGATGATGATGATGATGATGATGATGATGATGATGATGATGATGATGATGACGACGATGACGACGACGACGATGACGGTGGTGGTGGTGGTGGTGGTGGTGATGATGATGATGATGATGATAGTTGTGGTGGTGATGGTGGTGGTGGTTGCAACGGCAGCGGCTTAATGATACCATTACGTTTAGGGAAACTACTGTAATGCATTCCCCATAGCGTCTGCTTCCATGTTGATGATCGAGTGCTAAAATTATTCTTTTATTGCTAGATTTCTTTAACTCATGGAATATTTGATTGTTTATTTTTGAACTACAGCTGGGATGAAAAATAAAAATATGATCCATTGGTATCTTCTTAACCTCAAGATACCCAATGGTGATCCACAGACAATTGCATCCAACGTTTATCAAGCCAAAGATATGAGATACTGATGAATGTAACTGTGAAACTGGTAAAACAGGTCAGCATGGCCGAATGGATAAGAACGCGTGTTCTTAAACATCTTATGGGATGATGCCGAGGTAAGGGGTTCGACTGGTACACGGGACAGCTGGACTAAAATGTTGACCTATCGTCCTTGACTTGGGGACGCAAATTACAATTACCTCTGAAGTAGTATTATGGACTAAGCTTGAGTTCAAAGCGAGCTTAAAAAAAAAAAACACTGGTGAAACGACAGCCTCCGATTTGTTCCAGGAGTGACCAACATACGCACTACGGAGAGAAAAACAGCAACCAACTTAAGCTAGTTGACATCTCCATAGCTTGTGCTTTCAAATGGAGTTTGAGGCCAAAACATGTTTTTTTTTTTATTTTGGACATTCATATTGACATCAGAAAGTATAAGGAATTGATTACACTAGTTCATAAATCAGAAAGCAATGGCAAACTACTGAGCGTAATCTTGCCAAGAGATCAACATACAGCTGAAAGATGCTGGTGTTGACAGCTAATTCCTGTAAAGGATATGCTAAAAAAAAAAAAAAGTTCATAAATGGTGGTTTGCAAGACATAATGACAGAATGATACACACTGATAACACATTACGCATTAGACTTTATACAAGAAAGAATCTATAGTTATAATGGCGAGTCGAATTCAACACACAGAAAGCCGCCATTGTATTGCCAGACGCACATGTTGCGACCCTAATCTGGCCACTTGGTAGGACATAAAAGTGTCAATACCTGGGACATTCTTCGTGCTATTGAAATAGCATAAAAATGTGATCACTGGTTCGAATCTTGAGCCACCCTGTCTTTTGATTCCTACTTCTGTTCGATACACCCAGTAAATACCAATCAATACCCTTGAGTTCATTTTTTTAAATGTTATGTAACAGCGATCTAAAATCTATCCCTCAGTCTGTCTGTCTGTCTGTCTGTCTGTCTGTCTGTCTGTCTGTCTGTCTGTCTGTTTGTCTACCAATCTATCTATCTATTTATCTATCTATCTATCTATCTATCTATCTATCTATCTATCTATCCGTCCGTCCGCCCGCCCTCCCTATCTATCTATTTATCTATCTATCTATCTATCTATCTATCTATCTATCTATCTATCTATCTATCCGTCCGTCCGCCCGCCCTCCCGTCCGTTCGTCTGTCTGTTTGTCTGTCTGTCTGCTTGATTGCCTGCCTGCCTGACTGCCTGCCTCTCCCTGTCTGTCTGTCTGTCTATATCCACCAATACACCCATCTATAAATTACGTGTCTGTCTACCTGCCTCAGGTCTTCTCTCTCTCTCTCTCTCTCTCTCTCTCTCTCTCTCTCTCTCTCTCTCTCTCTCTCTCTTTTCTCTCTCTCGCTCTCTCTCTTTTTCTCTCTCTCTTTCTCTCTCTCTCTCTCTCTCTCTCTCTCTCTCTCTCTCTCTCTCTCTCTCTCTCTCTCTCTCTCTCTCTCTCCGGCCGTCTATCTGCCAGCGTGTCTGCCCGCCTGTTGACAGGGCCTTTTCGTGATTGTCTGGCCAAAGGTATTCTGAAACTAGGTGTCCAACATGTCATGTTCTTACCATGCCGTATAGCACAAATTATAATTGACCCACTGATTCGCCAAATATCTGAGCATGGCCTACGATGGGTAACGTTGTAATATTCTGTTATGGTGATTTGGCGTGTCCGGCGTGTGCCGCGTGGTTACACTCCCGCTTCACACGCCAGTGATCCGGGGCATGTTTCCGGATCCGGTCAGGGATATGCACTACTGACGAGCTCAAACGAGAGCGTAACTCGAGAATAGTACTTCCATATTGACGTGGATAGGCCTTAGGTTCATACCAGAATACGATCAGCGTTGCCAGTGGTGGGTTGTACTCACATTTAAATATGTGTTTGCTGGGTGATACACCAGCATAGTCTCATAGTTTTAAAACCATTAACAACTAATAAGTGATGCATCTTATACATGGAAACTATGAGTCATCTAAGTTTGATCGCAGTAGACATGCGGATGTTGGGCTATTGCGCCGGTCTTCCTGGCGAAGGTGTTAACGACTTTCTCCGTAATCCCATATATTGATGTGAGGAACACAGCTGCGCGAGATTTGGCAGCAGATTGCGTCGCGTTGGTTACTTACGGAGCATGTGAGCCGGTCGCTCAAGAAGCAATGGGAAACTACTGAGCGTAACCTTGCCAAGAACATCAAAAACAGCTGGAAAATGTTATTGTTGACTGCAACGTCCTGTAATGGATGTGCAACTCCTATTGCTTCTTTACCGCCATGTTCCTGAGTTGCGTATCCTTTACAGGACGTAGCAGTCAATTCCAGCATTGTTTGGCTGTTTGTGATTAATGGGCAAATTTAAGTTAAGTAATTTGCATTGTTTTCTGAACAACAGGCACTTATCACATTGTATGGACACCAACACAAAGCGGTCTGCTTCTAAATCGCCCACAGCTGTGTTTCGAACGCGGTATGTGAGATTACGAAATGCATTCATGACCGCTTCGGCAAATTGCCGGACTATTCTCCTGGGTGCGTCCTCAGTAGGAGCTTAGTAACTGATTAAAGCGGACGCTTTGTCCTTGCCAGGAATAGTTTTTTTTACCGCTGTTACTTTGCACCTTAGATAAGCTGTTCATTCAACAGTATTCATGAGGGTCTAGCAAAAGAATAATAAAAATAAAATAATAAAAAAAAACTCCTTTTGTAGTTGATAGGAACACCCTTTACTGTCCCGGAATTCGATATATTTTTTTCTTTTCTTCAAACAATCCGGTCTGTCGTTTTCTATAGAAGGAATCCACAAAATCTACTGTTCTGGTAGGAATGACACTTTACACGTTTAGGTTGCTTACCACATTTATTAGAGATATTACTTATAGTAAATAGGTCATATATGCTAGTTATAATAATAATAATAATAATAATAATAAGTCTTTATTTTCAAAGGGTTAAGAATTGGGCACGCAGGCCCGTCTGACATTCTGCCCTTCTTCTCTATTTCCTCTCATACATTCTTTCATTCAACATCACTTATGAAGCAACTTTTGACAACAAAAGAACATTAAAACGCATGAAAAATAATCAATAACAAATGACTCACTGAGGCAGTGTTTAACATGGGCATTATAAATACCTAAGGAGGGTGTAACGTGCCATACATAAGGGAATGTTTTTTGGATAGTTGTCGTTTGAGATAAGTTACCATTATTGTCTTTTTTGTGTTATTTGTTATGGGGGCATGTAGTCTGTACTAAGGTAGTGTTCAAACAGGTTGCGAATGTATGAATCATGATTGGTGGTGTCTTTGATTTCTTGTGGAAGATTGTTCCACAACTGAGCGGCAGAGTATGCTAAGCTTGTTTTATAGTTAATCATCATGTGCCATGCCGAGTGGCTGGAGACAGTCTAAGTTTGTATAACTTATTCCTTTTTGGTAGGTCAAGTCTCACTATTTTGGGCCAGAACCTTTTCTGTGATGTCTGGCCAAAGTTTTTCTGACACTAGGTGTCCAACATGTCATGTTCTTACCATGCCGTATAGCACAATTTATAATTGACCCACTGATTCGTCAAATTTGTGTTTGTTCACGGGAATGCATGGCTTTTAAAGCATGCCTAAATATTCCAACAACGTAATCGTTTTTGATGATATAAAATCTGCATTGTTTGAAGAGAAAACCAATGGTCTCTGTGACATAATCACCAACCATCATTTTGCAGTGCGTCAACTTTTACACACCAGAACCAAAAAACGTTTTCAATTTTGCCGCACGAAAAGGAACGAACACAACTTGACACTCGAGATAGACAGATGCCAGCTAAATATAGAAATTACCGCGTCCACTACTAAAAAAGTTATTGGAGGGAGCAGGTCATGTGACACAATTCTGACCTACTCAAGCGTTCTTTTCTCAAAACCCGCGCACTTCTTCAATTCAGGCCTGACAGACAGTCAGAGACCCCCCAAAGTTACCTGTCTTTTCAAACAAATAAACGGCAGTTTGATCGTATACTCGAGTGATGTTCTTGGTGGCAACCTGACCAGAAGAAGGAAGCAGAGAGAAAGGATGACCCACACACCTGAGATGGAAGATAACCTCAGGTCTTCACCAGAGTAAGGGCAGTCTTCAGGGTAGCTTCACTGGCAAGAACTTAACCGGATCCATTAGTCAATGAACCCAGACTTGACCCATATCTACCACACCGAGGTGACCTTTCTCCATGCAAACAAACACAATCCCTCACAGGAAAATGAATTAATTAATTAACTCAAGCCACACATGATTAGAACAACAAATCATTTAGAGATTTATAACACACTCATGATCATATTGATATTATTTGTTGATGATTTGCAATTGGTACTTATTTGCATTTTTTCCATTCATTCATATGTTTGATGAACAGATGAAAACCAAAATGAGAAATGTATGCAAAGGCCAAAAGATACAGGCCAATCAATAAATCACATCTACAGTAACTTAATCTTATATTCATTTATCCGTTCAAACAGTCTGTTAATTATCTGTTTATTTGTGTAAACAAGATATCAATGTCTGTAATAGTTGTTAAATAAGTTATTTAGCAAAGCAAACATAACTCAAAATGAAATAAATAAACAAAGGGAAAAGAGGAGACTCTACATCCTTTTACTGTTCCAGACCCATGCTACACTTCACCTAATTCATACTGAGAAACTCTTTCTGACATTTCACAGAATATCATGGGGGTTCGAGAGCTATTAGAATCCTGGTGAAGGGGCAGAGTCCAATCTATTGTTCGCTGTTCTCCTAAAGAGGACCATTAACTCCTAGACAAATAATGCAACTGAGCCTGTAATACTTCAAGGGTCGTATTCTTGATTTATTTACATATTAGAAGAGAATGGGGCCCAGCTTCTTAAACTAGAATATGGGTAATGCACAACAGTGATCCCCAGTCCCTTCAGAATATACGACAGTCTATTCTTTACCATGAACATGACTAAACTTAAAGAAGCAAGTACATCATTACCGAATCTAAGAAGAACGTCTCAATTATGTCATGAATCGTCGCCTTCCAAAACATTTTGCCAGAAGCCGGGATCGCGTCGCGTTGGTTACTTACGGAGTATATGAGCCGGTCGCCCAGAACGCAGTGGCAAACTACTGAGTGTAATATTGCCAAGAACATCAACAACAGCTGAACAATGCTGGTGTTGACAACAGCGTTATGTCAGGGATATGCAACTTTAAAAGAAAAATGATTTCCCAAAGATCACAAGTTGGCTTACGATTGTTCAACCCAGAATGTCTAAACTATTGTTCGTGGAGAATTGCCTGACTGAAAGAACTGCAAGAGGAAGAATTGTAACAGATTCATACTAACCAGATCATATATACTCTCTCTCTCTCTCTCTCTCTCTCTCTCTCTCTCTCTCTCTCTCTCTCTCTCTCTTGTTCGCTGTGTCTATGTGTGTGTGTGTGTGTGTGTGAGAGAGAGAGAGAGAGAGAGAGAGAGAGAGAGAGAGAGAGAGAGAGAGAGAGAGAGAGAGAGAGTATGCCAGGACTGTTTCGATGTCACCTATTAGTAAGGTATAATAAACGCCCCGCTCTTTGTGAGATTTTGAAATCTGAAAATAATTTAGTGATGATTATCTTTATTTTCTATCTTTTTACAACTTATATATAAAGCAGATCTTAGTCAGATATGACCGAGCTACCGTAATGACATCAGACTGTACTACCTGCTTTCTGTTAGCGCCGAATGTTACCAAACCGAACACCCAACATTGTGCCAGCGGCTTCGCGCGGAAGAGCTCAATTGTGAGGGTACAAGCCTTATCCTTGTGCGAGGAAATGCAACCTAAAGACAAAATGTCATGGCAGGGCAGACCAGGCCCTAAGCCTTGGTTGGCAGCTGGTCTAGGATCGAAGCTCCGACAGGCAGACAGCTAGAGCATTGCTTTGCTGATCCGGCAGCTTCTGCAGCTTGTCTTGTTCCAGATTATTGGTGTCAACTTTCCTCTGGAGTGAACTAGGCAGGCCGAGAGAGGGATCATGCTGCATGGGCAACACATTGTTTCTTTATTCTAGCCCAGGTATAACTCCATCCCTGGCCTTAAAAGGTCCAGGAATCAAAGCGAGAGGTAGCAGTTACGGGATACGAGGGGAAGTCAATAAATAAGTCACAAATGGCTGTAGAAATATAACTACATATGACGACAATTTGAAACCAGTTTATTTTTATACATACATTATCCCTTTATTTTTCAACAAAATTTCCATCAACATTGATGCATTTATCCCATCTTTTTATCAATCCTCCCAAACCGGCCATATAGAACTGCGTGCTCTGTTTTCTAAACCACGTTATCACTTCACATTCAACTTCGGCGTCATTCACGAAATGTCTCCCGCCAAGGTGGGCTTTCGGTTTATGCTGAACCATGTGAGCACCCTATTGCAGATGCTACAGAGTTTATCGTTACTCGTCTGTCACCTCTAATCATCTCCTTCACCCGCTGCACGCATGCTTCTGTTGCAATCTCAACAGGACGACCAGATCGGATTTCATCAACAATTTTAGAGCGTCCTTGAGACAATTTTTCTTCCCAGCTATGCACCACTTTACGGGACAAACATTTGTCAGCATAAACAGGAAGCATTTCCTTATGAATGTCTTTTGCAGGCAGTCCTTTTGCCCACAACAGCACGTTGCTTTTTGGTTGTACACTCCGTAAGTACGGTCGCCATTTTGTTTATGCGCTGCGCATGCACATGAGACATCTAGCGCCACCTGACAAAAGGTAATATAAAGTTCGATGTTGCTGTCACCTAATGACACATGTAGAAAATACCAACTACATTTACCTGCCATCCCACAGAACTGTGTGACTTACTTATTGACTCGCTATTGTGGCTTGTAGACATGCAAACGGATCCCTTTATATTTTCTGGATGGTGATACTATTACAACAATGTCTTCCCGTAGTGAATTTGAATAATGAAGACACAAACGATAGATTACACGATATAGGGACAATGCGTTTCGTGTGTTATTTAACATACAAAATAGTCGCTTGTTAAAAGTCGCAGAAACCATCACGATTAATGTGTATAGGCTAGTTTTGTGCAAAACAGAAAAACAGAAAGTTTAACATTACTGTGGTAAACACTTGAAACTACTCTGCAAATATGTGTATATTTCAGCTTGAAGGTTTTATCTAATTACTTTATTTTATGTTGTGTGATTTCTGCAGTATGTACTTGATTAAATGCAGCAAAATATGTTAGGCAATAAATCATACAATCTATTGTTTGCGTGTTCGTTATTCAAATTCACTACTGCGATAAAATTATGTTTTGCTGTATTTTCAGATACTTTCACTAGTATTTCAGTTGGCAATGCTGGATTTAAAGCCTTAATGTACCTTATGTTATCATTCAAAAAGCCATTGCTCTAATAAACATCCCAGGTTTTACAACTACTTTTATGTGAAATGTTCCCACATCCCTTGCCCCGCCTTAATTTCCGCAGATCACGTCAGATATTCCCCGCGCGCGTTCTATCGGTCGCGAACGCCGACGCTGTTCAAATCCGGAACACTAACCGCGTTGTGTTGGCACCTGTGGTCTAGACTGGTGTCGTGAAATTCGCACAGCTTCCATTTCAGGTTAAAATTGTATTTTCCTATTGCGTTATCCATCACCTGGATTGCTATATTACCGGAATGTTCTCTTAACAGTCTGATAGTATTCAGGAATGCGCCGATTGCATGCACTAAGTTTGCATCGCTTAAAGGCCATATAATAGCCATATTTCGAAGATATTGTGTGGACTGAGTATGTATACTGTGTAAAACCTATTGTGTTAAGTATGTATGTGTGCATGTATGTATGCATGAACATGTGTATGTGTGTGTGTGTGTGCGTGTGTGCGTGTGTGTGTGAGTGTGTGTGTTTGTGGTGTGTGTGTGTGAGTGTTTGCAGATTTGTAGTTGCGGGTGTGTCGGTGTGTATATAGCTTGGTATGTTGGAATTCACGCATGTTGAAATTCATGTACACGAATGTGTATGTTTACCCTGACAAATACTGTCTGTGCCAATAATTTAAAAACATAGCCAAACAACAAAGAAAGAGGCTGGCATGTCAGGCCCTTTAATTTTACCATCCCCTAGCTTACAAGTGAGCAGATTGTTCTTCAAAGCAATTTTCACACGTATGTGTTAATCTTAATTCAGATTTATTTCCCAGAAAGACAGGGATATGCTTTTCTCGTGTATTGAAATGATTACATTGAGTCCGGAATGACAGACAAAGTAGAGGCACCACCATGTTAACATTAGTGTAGACAGCTTTCTAAATAATGTAAAAGGCAACATGATTGAAAGTCTCCCTGGTTAAGGTGCCACAAAAAGCACGAACTCCACAGCTCCAGCGATGACCCCAGGAGTCTCCGAGAAAATTGCACTAGTAGATCGAATAACGTAGCTCGGAATTGAAGCCAGGACCTTCGGAGCGCTTTGCAGGAGACCTAACAACTACGCCACAGAGACTCAATACATTAGAGTAAACAACGTACCGTGCTAAGTTTTAAACGACATGCCTCGATTAATGACACTATCCAGTGCCACCCATCGGGCGCTGGAACGTCATCTATTAACTATCCTCCCTAAGGACGGTTAACGGCAAATGTGAAAGACGATGATGATGATGAGTTATAAAATACACAGTATCGTAACACTTAACGGCGAAGTGTATCGTCAGTTAGAATGTTGGTTCGAATCCCGGTGAATTTCTAGTTTTCAGTTATGCAATTGCCTATGGCAGACGAGGTGGCATAACGATTAGAACTCTTACCTAAATGGAATGTGGTTTCAGGTTTATTCATCAGCGGAGGTAGGATTATTTTTTTCCGACAACAACGGCTCTGGGGTCTACCCATCCCCATAGACATGAGTACCAGACAATTTTCTGCGAAGGATTGGCTATTACTTTAGTTTAGTTTAGTCGACAGATCAACATCATGGCCCACGGATGTAACCCATAAATGCTCAGTTCTTCTCCTAACTCAAGCCTGAGTCCGGAGAAACTCAAGCTCAGTGCACGACCTCCGTAGCACCGGCGAGGATCCTGAAATACTTTGGGTATATTTTTAACTAGAAATTTTGCCCGGGCAGCGCCGTTAGGCTACTCTTTTTCGATTTCCAACTGCCAAGGGATTTTTTACGTGCGCAACAATACACACGGGTGTCCGATCTGACTACCCAGAGACCAGGGGAAATTTTATTACTAGAAGTCCACGTGAAAAAATCCCGGCCCTCAATGGGAGTTGAACCCGGGACCTCCAGCACTCGAGGCGGACACCATACCTCGTGACCACTCAACCCCTATTGGCTGTGAAGAAGGGAAGTAGCCACCAACCACATATGGTGTGGAGTAATAAGTGGAGGCATACAACTCTACATTAAATTGCTGTAGAAGCTATAGGGCTACTTTTACCTTACCTTACCTACGTCGCTACACTCCGAACAAATCATTTGGTGTTGCGTCCTTCGACATATATAGTAATATATAAGCTTCCCATAGGGTGTTAATTTTTACATAATTATCCCCACCTAATTTTAGTGTGCCTGTCCATTTTCTTGTGATGATCTGCAATCAGGAGAATCATGATAAACTAGGCAGTTTTAAAGAAGGTAGTTTACCGTTGCTATTGACCATACTGGCTGGGTGACCGTAGCCATTGTCTTGATAAAGAGAACGTCTGCCTACCATCGCGAAACTTGAGGCCGTAACCAACAACTGTCTGTCGGCTGAGCTGAACATTTCATCCTTCCGTGGTTTCTTTTGAAAAACTTCCGTAAACGAATACGAAATATCAACACATCCTCTCAAGAAATACACAAACATTGTGTCCTCCGAGGAAAGAAGGTCGCCATTTTACCGGAAGAATGAGAAGTAAATACCTGGATGGCTTCACCACGTGGCATGGTCGAGGCAAGGATACTGAGCTGATCCACGACTCTGGTGATCGAGTGAAATGGCAAATCATGACCGTCAACGCTTACCGGCATGGAACATGATGGATGGATGGATGGATCTCTACCTGTAGTGCAGTGGTTCTCAACCTTTTTTGGTCCGTGCCCCCCTTTACCATATTTTCAGAACGTCATCCCCCTCCCTTTCATATTTCCTATCTAAAATCCCCCACCCCTACACAGTTTACGTAAAAATGGAAGGCAAATTTAATAGCATATACTAAAAAATACTGTCTGTGCCAATAATTTAAAAACATTGATAAACTATAAAAGGCCTCCCCCCCCCCCCCCCCCCTATTCAATTGCAAAAGATAAACAGTATACATCATACAGTTGAACTATAAAAGGGGGGGGGGGCCCCTTCCTATCAAAAATGTGGCCCGTACCCCCTTCACCGTATTTTCAGAACGTCATCCCCCTCCCTTTCATATTTCCTATCTAAAATCCCCCACCCCTACACAGTTTACGTAAAAATGGAAGGTAAATTTAACAGCATATACTAAAACAAGTCTAGACATCCACATAAAACATGATTTGTGGGTCTACTTACTTTATAAAATGAATTTTAGAAGGATGAGACATACATAACTGTAAAGTATGAAAGGAAAAACAATATCAAGTAATCGGTTCTTGTATTAATCGCGATCTTGAAATGGTCTTCATCCCCCCCCCCCCCCCCCCCCCCAACTGGAAACCCTAAAATTCCCCCCTGGGGGGGGGGTGGAATTCCCCACCAGTTGAGAACCACTGCTGTAGTGTGCTCTGTCCTTAAGGTAATATTTTGCCCAGATGTCACTGGTGTTTTTCTCTCCACTTGCTTATCTGTCCTTTATCTCTCAAGGCGTTGACGTTGCTGAAAGTATAACAGCGCTCGCTTGTAAACTTCCGGTGGGATTATGGCGAGGTTGGCAGTTCAGTCTCTACACCGGTATCAAGTTGGACTTAAACGTTGACTTCTCTTTCAGAAATCAAAGACAAACTGTTAAACCTACATGTGTCTAGAAAATCAATCTGGGGTTGATCGATGTGTCCTGCAGATGACATGCAGCACTTCATTTATCTCTCAATAAATGCTCGCAGTCAGGACCATCGACCAATTCAGACTATATACTTTAATTGTCTTTTCTAAAGTTCCCGAATTCTACGAATGGGAATAAATGCGCGTAAATGTGTTAATAATTTTGAGATATCAGACAATTGCTGTTACTTTGCGAATACTGTAAACGAACTCCATAGTAGTCATTATATTAATATCAATATTAACATCTGTCCTTTCGTGCACGCAGGCCAACAAAATGATATGTTCCTGATACTTCACATACTTATAACAGATCCCTGGTGTTATAAATGTTACATAACAGATCCCTAGTGTTACAAATGTAACATATCCTTTGCAGGGCGTTACGATCAAACCCAACTCAAGGCTGATTTACTAGGAAATTTTACGTTCAGTCTTTTACCGTAGCTTTCCAAACGAGAAGTCAACATTTAGGTCAAACTGACATTGCGTTAAAATTGTATTTTAACGGGAAGTGTAAGGGTATTAGGCATCTCGGTCATTCTTTAAGCGTATTAAGCATCTCGGTCATTCTTTAAGCGTATTAAGCATCTCGGCCATTCTGAACTCTTGGTTTCTGGTACATGACTTTAAAAAATCAAATATACCGTTCCAATCAAGATGATAGTAGACAGAAACAACATTTAGAACCACTGCTCAAGATACAGATGTACCCATACACTAAATACCTGCTTAATTTTCGTAGCTTACAGACTCTGTTGACCGATTTATATATGTTTATGTATCTCTACGGCTCAGTGCCTGCGTATACCCGGGTACGTAGCAAAGCAAACATATACCTGAAAATTGAAACACAAACGCACTAGCGAGATGGGCAAGGACAATGTAAGGGAAGCAAAAAATGGGTTAATTTGTTTGTTTTAGAACCATATATAACTTTCTGCACTTCAGCGGTTTTGTAGCAGCTTAGCGTGTCTGGATACCATAACTACATATTTTGACAGTACAGCGACATACATAAAACTGGGAATGATCGCTGCGCAGCGCTTCTTAAAATGGGTTTGGGGGGCCCATATGGTTGGGAATTTTTAGTTCGAGATCATAGGGTAATTCTGTTTCTAGGGATTAATGAGAGTTTAGAAGTATGTATTTCTATTTGTCTATACATCTTTATATCTGTCTGTCTGTCTATATGTCATTATGTCTGTATGTCAGTCAGTCAGGAGCACTGTCTGTTTTTCTGTCTATCTGTACGTATGGCCGTCCGCTTATCTATCTCTCAGTTTGCATGTCTTGTCTGTCTGTCTGTCTGTCTGTCTGTCTGCTTATCTAGATACCTAGCCAACTACCTACCTCCTATGTATCTATACGTTTGTCTAAAAGCTAACTACATATATATATATATATATATATATATATATATATATATATATATATATATATATATATATATATATATATACATGCGTGTGTGTGCATGTGTGTGTGTGTATTTGTGTGTGTATCTATGTGTGTGTATATAATCGTTATTTATTATTAATTTATTATTAATATAATCTGCCTATTTTGTTAACCATTCATTTGTCTGCTGCCTATCTCCTTAGCAGGCCCGCTTGTCTGCCGCTCTGTTTCTGTCCGTCACTTCCTCTGTCTATTTTCCTGTCTTTCTGTCTCTTTCTCTGCTTGTTTCTGTCAGTTTGTCTCTGTCTCGCTGTCTCTCTTCCTGTCAGTCTGTCTGTATGCTGATCCGTCTGCCTGTCGGTGTGAGTCATTGTGTCAAACTGCATGCACGACATGTCCACAGCTACAGATATTGTGTAAAATTAAATATTAAAACATGCATATAGGTATACAAGAAATGCTTTTCAGAAGCTAAATATTCATCTCGAAGCTGTATAACTGACAACTTGAATCCCCTACTCTTGAATGAACTATCCAGATAACAACAGATAAAAACAGTGATCTGATCGACATATCCCGGCCCCGTGTCTAGTGGGTAATTGGAGCCATTCACAGGTGCAGTTGAAGACAATATATGGGCAAGAGCTGGAGGCGGAGTTGCGATGTCATCTGTGATATGACATCAAGTAGCTATTGCTTGTATATAAAATAAGGCCTTGATGAATCACTGTGCTGTTTACAAGATGATTGCGTTATGGAAAACTAGCTTCTAGACTCAAACAATTATTTAATTTGGGTTGCTAATGATCCACAGTTAGTTAGTTGCATGTCCTTTTTTATAGGACGTCGCAATCAATCACGGCATTTTTGGGTTGGTTGTGATTTTCAAGCCTGCGCTCTGGCGAAGAGGTTGGGAACACAATCCGCAATCCCGCATACCAGATTCGAAACACATCTGCGGGAGATTTGGCCGATTTGCGCTGGTTTTCATAAAATTAGATTAGTGCTGGTCGTTCAGAAGGCTATGAAACACTACTGAACTTGTAACAAACAGCCAAATATTGCTTGGGTTGAAGGCGACGTCATGTAAAGTATATTCAACCAACTTTGTGATTTACCACGCAATTTTACGTCCAGTAGATTGCAATTGCTTCCTGGCCTAGAGGTTAGCGACTTTTCTCCGTAATCTCGTATACTCTCGTGGGTAACGTGACGACAGGTGAGAATCCGCAGTGGTTCGAATCGCGTCGGTAACTTACGGGGTATGTGAGCCGTCACTCAAAAAGCAATGGCAAAATACTGAGCGTAATCTTGCCAAGAAATCAACAATCAGCTGAAAGATGCTGATGTTGACAGCAATGTCCTGTAAAGGATATGCAAACAATTTATTCATTTGTAGATAGCAATTGATTTCTTCACTAACAACGCTCATACCATTATGACAGTCAACCGATATCGATGTGCTTGAAGATGACCCGTGGTTGACCTGTAATGTATGTTGAGATTGTGAAACAGCGATCACTACACCTAAACCACAAATATCGACAACTATTCAATTGCAAAAGATAAACAGTATACATCATCATCATCATCAGGTGCCTTGCAAACTGGCTTGGGCGATTATGCATCTCCACATATCGCGATTTTCAACAGAATGTAAGCTTCGGGTGGTGGCATTTTGCCATGACATGATGAATACTAACACTGTGGAGTTAACCCGTCTGCCAACCGGCGCGTGGCAAGGGGACACCACAGTTGCATTTATCCCTCGTGAATCATGTTTTGTCACAACACCGTTAGATGTGTTACACATAGCTTAAACATAATCAAAATAGAAGAGTGGAACGTATAGACTTGCCAAATAAGATGTCACCAAAAGAGACAGGATACGAAACTGTGACTGAAGAACCGCAGTAACCAGATTAGGAGCAGAGAGATAGAACAAAGTATCTCAAGCCGAATGTAGCCTGAGTATATACTCCTATGTTCACACCAATACCGTAAAGTAAGTGTAAAGTAGAGGGCTCATTTCACGTCTTAAGACGCAAAGAGATAGGGTGCTAGGCGGACATTTTTACAAGACCAATCGGCACTCGGTGGCTGATGCGGTCAGTATCGTACCTGTCGCCTTTATTTCCTAAGACATTCTTTGTACCCATTGTAGGCTATGGGTAGACATGGGAGGAAAAACCAACGACCAAGTCCTACAAGAAACAAATGAAAATTGTAGACTGATTAGAGAAATTAGACGTAGACAATCAAAGCATTCTGGGCATGTTATGAGAAGAAATAAAGTAGAGAACTTGGTGACAACTGGGAAGATCAAGATCGAGGGGAAGAGAACAAGCGGAAGACAGAGAAGTAAATACTTGGATGGCTTGACCACGTGGCATGGTCGAGACAATAATACTGAGCTGATCCACGACTATGGTGATCGAGTGAAATGGCAAATCATGACCGCCAACGCTTACCGGCATTTCACATGATGGATGGATGGATAGCATGGGAGCCCAGATCAGTTTAAAAAGATCCTAATTCGCCCAGCTGCGAATATAACACGAGTCGGCAGGCCAGTGCCTGGCCACTACTCAACCGGGGGCTCCCATACCAATCGTAATGTTACAGGGCGTAGAAGACCTGGATGTACTTGAATTATTACCCATCAGATAGTTTCTATAACGGCACAAAATTGTCATATTCAAAGCGACACCATCGGCGCCATTGATAAAACTCTTCACTCCAACACAAGAACCAGTTAATAACTTAGGCAGTTGCTTTCAATCCACCAATGGAGACACAAGACATAACAATATAAGACAAAACTGCTAAAATTATTTAATGGCTAAACCGTATCGGAGTTATGGATAGTGCACCAGCTGATCACTAAAGAAACCAGCGCTGCAACCGTCATATTCAATATAAACATGTCGTGATAGAGTATATCTAAGGACTGTCACTGTACATCCCCTTTCAACTGCATCCTCTCTGTATTTGGGGAGCGGGTTGTTCGGCCTGCAGTTTTATATTTCCAAACGCCGATGGACTTTTAGCGTGCCCAACGTGTACACGGATCTTCTGAGTCTATAGCCCTTATCCGAGAAGACTAGACTTTCGATCCATTAGTCAATGAACATCGTGGTTGTACTATCCTTTTTTTGTTTGTCAATGTCTGCAGTCTACTCCGTGAATCAAATCAGATCTATATGAACCAGATGCGAACGTTCTAACCCCTGAGCCATTTTGCCTTGTGGGTGTATATATCAGCAGAAAAGGAGTACCAAGGCGCTATGGAATTAGCCTTGCATTCCACCAGTGGATAAATACCACAAGGTCATTCCCTCATGGCGGTTTATCTTACTAATCCAGATTTTTTTTTGTTTGCATATACTTTTACTGGACTTTGCAGTCAGCACCAGAATTTTTCAGTTGCTGTTGATTGTCTTGGCAAGTTTTGCGTTCAGTAATTTGCCATTGCTTTCTGAAAGACCGGCTCACGTACCACCGTAAGTAACCAGAGCGACGCGATCAGCTGTCGAATCTCGCGCAGTTGTGTTTCACACGTGGGTATACGGGATTATGAATACGTCCTTAACCCTCTTCGCCAGTGATACAATAGATAATACGGAATTGCTTGCAAGTGGTGTAGGACTGGCCAGTGGTGTCGGACTGGCCAGAGGTCCCTC
The DNA here is from genome assembly GCA_014155875.1 of Cepaea nemoralis. Taxonomy (NCBI): domain Eukaryota; kingdom Metazoa; phylum Mollusca; class Gastropoda; order Stylommatophora; family Helicidae; genus Cepaea; species Cepaea nemoralis. The sequence continues at coordinate 15,855 of JACEFZ010006304.1, read as the reverse complement.
TTGTCAGATGGCAAGTGGGTCATGTGGGGTTTTCATCAAGCCATCATTATCATGTGTCATGCTGATAAGCGTGGGCGGTCATGTTTTGCTGTCGCACACGGTCACCTGATAAAGTGGGCCCCGTAAACATTGAACAATATGTTACAACTGTTCCTGTTCTACTGTTAGTTTTGTTTCCTGGCAACCAAGATGGTTAGACTCAATCTACCATTTCCTGCAAGTATCTTTTGCTTATATATATATATATATACCAGACATGGCTGTATCCCGCATGGAATTATCTTTTCCGTACTTGTGTAACGTATTTTATTTCATCAAATCTATCCTTTCATGTGCTAGGTAGTTTATCTCATAAAATACCTTCTCTCTATAGGTTTAACATACTCTGTCTAATCAAATCTTATCTTCTCCCTGCACGTGGTACGTATTTTATCTCATCATAACTTATTTTCTCCCTACAGGTGTAACATACTCTATCTAATCAAAGCGTATCATCTCCTTACATGTGCAACATACTATATCACAACTTATCCTCTCCGTACACGTGTAACATAGTTTATCTCATCAAAAATATAATCGCCTTAGAATTGCAACAAGAGACAGTAATTTTATAGAAGACTAAGACAGAAAGGATGCCATTTAAAATAAACAGAGCTGTTAAAAATCCCATAAATCAATAATTTAACAATTAATAAACTGGACAGGTCTTCTCGAGTGGCGGACAGGTTAATGAAGACAGCCCAGTGATCTTTCTTGGTGCTTGTTTACAGGGGTGACAACCTGTCTGTCAAGCAAGTAAACATCAAATCCGCGTATGTTTTACAAGCGGCATTGAAAACACTTTGTCCTGCCACAAAACCAATGCTTAATTGGCTTGATCAGTTTCCATTGCACACTCAGATAATTGTTTAAGTGCTTCGGTCTCCTCTACTAGATGTTACTAGACTATCTCAAGGCATTGAAGAACTATGTAGAACCGACAAGGATTCCATTGTGTCAATATCTGAAGCAGACATGCCATAAATATTATTTTCTGAGTAGGTTTGTATTATTGAAACGGTACCTTAACAGGGGCGAAATGGGCTTGTTGTTGTCCATTGTTAACTACCAATGGGTTTTTGCATGTGGAGGAGTCGGCTCTGCGGCAAAGTGGTTGTGAATATAATTAGTAGTCCAGCTTACCGCATTCGAAACACAGTTGCCGGCAATGTTGAAGCAGATCGCTATGCATTGGTTTCCATACAAAGGTATGAATACTGGACGTTTAGAAAGCAATGGCAAACTAATGAACGTAAAGACTTGCCAAGAAATCACAAACTGCCAAAGAATGAAGAGTTGACTGCGACGTCCTGTTAAGGATATGCAACTAAAATGTGTTAACGTGCACGCGTGTCAAACTAGTATTTCCCTGTTCTCAGATGGTCAGGCACAGGATCTGCTAAAACATGATCACAAAGTGATCAGAAGGAAGTGAGGGTGTATACCAAACTCTTTCCACAAACACTAAATCGAATTGGGTAAAATATGTAGACAACATTATGAGACTATACAATCTGGAACAAATTGTGACAACTGGAATGATTAGTGGTTAAATGGGTAGAGGCAGGCTGCGATAAAAGATTCCTGACAGCCTTCTATCATGACATGTACAGGCATAACCGTATTAATGTATAACTTTTCTGGAAAACGGATGTCCGACAAAGAGTATGGCCTCCCATGCCAATTGTCGTGGCACTTAATGGTGATTACGATTCATATTTGCTTTTAGCATTTGGTTCTATTTAGTCCCCAATGGTAGCTCCGAAAATACGGTACGTCTTGTGTTGTCAGATAACAGATCGATTTCCGTTGATTTTCATAATGGTGTAACGACGGCCGCTTGACAAGCAGTTGCAACTACTGAAAGTAAATTTTCCTAGAAATTCACCGAAGTTGATTGCGACGTTTTGCAAAGGACATGCAGTTATATTTTTGTGTTGTCCGTTTAATGCAACGGAGCATTATGTACGCCTTTCGCATGTAGTGATTTTGTTAAATGAATTTACAACATCTTTCTTGGACCATATTCTCTCAGACATATCACGATGGTACAGTCTAATTGCAGGACAGCCACTCATGACAGTGATGTTATCTAATGTCAGGTCCATCACTCATCACAGTGATGGTGTCAAATTTCAGAAGACCTCCTCCACTATAGTGACTGACGTAATCTAATTTCAGAACAGCCAGTCATTACACAATGATGCAGTCTTATTTCGTAGCCCATTAACATTGCCGGGACTATATCCATTTGGGTCAGTCCATTTATACTTCTTAATTTTTCTACGAGCAGTATGAAGATCCCCTGCCGGCTTGCTAGGCCAGTCGCAGGTTTTAGGACAAACATCTGGCCATAGGGAGTCCATCCCTCATGGTGAGCCATAGCCCCGTTAGCCCATGACCTCGCGGTCATGGTTTCCCGGTTTAAACCACGTGGAGGTGGGGGTTGACTTGTGTAGTCTGCGATTCATTGACAGGCTACTAATTTTCACTTTTCACCCCTACTGGGAGAGGCTAACCGATCCTAACCCTGCTGGCTGCAGGGCCAGGCGCAGTAAACACCTTGTAGACCTTGTAAACTACTAAGAAAGCACTTTACAACACAATCTTCTTACCAACTATATATTACCAATGATAAACTTGGACAATGGCAGAAAAAGAGAAAAGAAATACCACAACAACAGAAATGAGATTCCTGAGAAGAATACTCAATGTATCAAGAATAGATAAGATTAGAAATTAAGAAATTAGCACTAAAGAGGGGATTATAGCTGCGCTAGTTTTTATTATAGGGCAGCAAGTCAAATGGTTTGGCCATGCAAGTAGCTTACCAACTAACAGTATACCACAACAAGCAATGATGTACAAACCAGATGGAAACAGAGGAAGAGACCGACCACGTAAACGATGGACGCAGGGAATAACAGAGTCCATGGGAATATAGATACATGAAGTCCATAAGAGGGCACTCTCCCGCTGTTTATACTTCATCTTGACACCGCAAGGTACAAGAGGAACATGATGAGATGAGATGAGATGAGAGCAGTTTTATTTTAGAACCACTACTTGGAGTAGGGTATTCGTTAGCTCGGGTTGATAGGGACGCAGAGGTGTTTCCAGGTTTTTATCCTGGCCAAGACCTACTAACACGTCATAGCCGTGCGTCCTGCGCAACAGGTCCCTTCGGGGTCCTGGCTAACGCTGTAGGAACGCTGATTCTTCCGAAGTCGGAGAGTATCTGCCTGCACGGTGAGGAACCACCAGTCTGCATACCAATAAGCCAGACATGGGATAATGGATACTCACGCAAACCACAGGCTGGTATGACTTATGACATCACACTTATGTTGGGCATACAGGACTTCACTCTGGAGTTCACAGCCAGCGAACGCAAGCAAGCAGCAAGCAAGCTCGGGTTGGCAAATGCGACCACGGTGCGAGGCTAGCCTTGTGTGGCTTACTGCATTCATCTTATATGATGCGTCTTTGATCTCGAGAATGTTTTTAAACAGATGTTTAAATGCTTAACATACTTTGAATCCTCATGCCTACTCAATGTCGTCGTAATAGTAAGACAGAGAAATGGCAATTGTTTGGGGAGACCTTGCGTCCATAGAAACAGCATGAGAAATAACCCCCTGTATTCAATGACACTCATAGAAGTTGAGGAAATAATATGAGACTAGAGGAAACATTTGACAATTGAAAAAAAAATAGAAATCAATATTACCCTCATCGGGTTATCGAGCCTTCAAATGCCGACAGCGTCTCGCTTGAGCAACAAGTGTTCTTTGACTCATGGTCAGCTAAGTATCTCAAGTGAACAGAGTTTGCGTCTCATTGTTTGGGAATCGTTGAACCGGTTTGTATTCATTCATATCCAAATATCTCTGAAGAGATCGTTTGTCTCAAAGCAAGCATATAGTTTCCTATAATCACTGGACCAGTGTGACATGAATCTCTCTTTACTTTCCCATACATTTCTGAAAAGATAAGTTCTGTATATCCTACATAAGTCGAAGATAAATGTTCGCAATCACAGACTGTCATTGGGTATATTATGATCGGAATTTATCATTGCTTTCTGACATTGCTATGTTTGAAATAAAAGACAGTTTTGATACTAGTTTTAGTTTTCAGGGTTCTAGTAGCATAGTTAGTAGTGTGCTGGTTTACCAAAACAGCAGGCCTGGGTTTAATCTTTACTTATTGAAGACGTATAAGCTCAGCCAAAGCGGATAGCTTAGACACCCGTCTGCCGGCCCAATGGTCATGGGTTATATCCTCATTAGGGCGGATTCACATTTTTAAAATTCACCTGGGCTCCCGGGTTGACCCAGTATGAAATGGGTATCAGGATATTCTTGGGAATAAAGGCGACCTGTGTGATCCTGACCACAACCCACCAAATGTTCATTGGTCTACATAAATGTGGGTATAGCACCACATGCTCATTTCGTCTTACGGCTATGAAAGAATCATTTGCTTACTTTACAAACCGGCTACAAGGTTAAACCTCATACCTTGAGCACCGGCGGTTACTATTCGACTGATAAGAAATAGAGGCATAATGTAGCACCTTGATCTTGTATATATATATATCATCATCATCATCAAGTGTGGCTTGGCGTAGGCGTTCATGGCTCTCAATAGATCTCGGTCTTTGGTTTTCTGGATCAACTCTGCTGCTGATATTCCTCCATGCCACCGTCTCAATCCATCCAGCATCACTTCTCTTGGTCTGCCTCTGCCTCTCTTCCCCTCGATCTTTCCAGTTGTTACGATGTTCTCCAATGCCTCGCTTCTCATCATATGACCGAGGAAAGCTGTTTGTCTCTGTCTTATTGTTGTATATAATGTTCTAGTTTCATTAGCCTGTTTCAGGCAGTCGTCGTTAGTTACTCTGGCAGTCCAAGGAATTCGCAACATTCGTCTCAGGAACCACATCTCTGTTGCTTCTAATTTCTTCTTAATTTGTTCATTTACATTCCAAGATTCACTGCCATACAGCAAAACTGGTTCTATATAGCATTTCAGCACTCTCTTTCTTACATTCAGTGATAGTGACTTATTGCATAAGATATTCTTCATTTTCTGAAATGCGGCTTTTGCCTGCCCTATTCTGCTCCTAATCTCTGTTGTACATCTTCCATCTGATGTTATAAATGCCCCTAGGTATCTAAAATTATCAACTTGGTTAAGGATTTTCCCTTCTATTTCTATGTCACATTTTGGTGTCACCATTTTCTTTGATATTACCATTGTTACTGTTTTCTTGATATTCAAGGAGAGTCCTTTCCTTGCACTCTCTGTTACTACAACGTCTAATAATTGTTGTTGGTCTGTTGAATTATCCGCCACCAATACTGTGTCATCTGCATAACGTATATTATTTATATTATAACCTCCAACTATTATTCCTGGCATCTCTTTGATCTCTCTCATTATTACTTCGCTATACAGGGAGAAAAGATCTGGTGACAAGACACACCCTTGTCGTACTCCTAGCTCTATCTGTTCGTAACTACCCTCTTTATTTTCCATTTTAATCGCTGCTACTTGGTTCCAGTAAATATTCTTTATTATTCTTAAATCTTTTCCATCCGTGTTGATATCTTCCAACATTTTAATCAGTTCATCATATATATATATATATATATATATGATGCTTTTCTTGTCATTATAAACGTATTCCTCGTAGAGTCCCTGTTTTGTGATGTTGACCATACTGTATGTCTACAGTCTTCTGTCTCGTGTACTGCCAATCTTTTTTTTTTTTTTGCGCTCTCTCGCTTTGAGCTCAAGCGTAGTCCATACACACTATTTACAGTAGTAATGGACTGAATTTTCTTATAGTCTATGCTGTGTGGTGTTGGTGACCTTGTCTGTCCACAGCCTTCTGTCTCATGTACTGTCAATCTTCTTATCTTCTTATAGTCTATGCTGTGTGGTATTGGTGACCTTGTCTGTCCACAGCCTTCTGTCTCATGTACTGTCAATCTTCTTATCTTCTTATAGTCTATGCTGTGTGGTGTTGGTGACCTTGTCTGTCCACAGCCTTCTGTCTCATGTACTGTCAATCTTCTTATCTTCTTATAGTCTATGCTGTGTGGTGTTGGTGACCTTGTCTGTCCACAGCCTTCTGTCTCATGTACTGTCAACCTTCTTATCTTCTTATAGTCTATGCTGTGTGGTGTTGGTGACCTTGTCTGTCCACAGCCTTCTGTCTCATGTACTGCTAATCTTTTTATGGTTCACGCCGTGTGTATTTGGTGATCTTGCCTGTCCATCGCCTTCTTTCTCATGTACTGTCAATCTTCTTATAGTCCATGCGGTGTGGTGTTGGTGACCTTGTCTGTCTACAGGCTTCTGTTTCTTGTACTGCCATTCTGTTTGATAACGATATTCCTCCTTGCTATGCTGTTAAAACTAAATGGGAAATAAATTTACAGGTATATCATCCACTGAATACCGTTTGGTCTATAAAACCATGGATTTAATTCTATATGTCCATTCAACCTTCAGCGTGTAGAAACGACCTTTATTGTACTTACTGAACTCTGTCCTAGAGCGCACTTTAACCCATACGATCTTACTTGAAACTAGCAACACTAAGGACACCGTTGATAGATGGTTACTCTCAGTCTGCAAGTTACCCACTGTTTCTCCAGACATTGTATCCAGTACACGAGCATCTGCATCTGGGTCATATCTACTATTGAGGCTATGCTGTGGTGGATGTGCCCCGGGAATATCAAGGAAACATCTGTCACCTGGGTTCTTGATAAGTTTGCCCTTCCATGCAACTTCCTCAAACCATCCAACATTGCTCTCTCAGTGTGTTTAACACGTTCAATCTTTCCGGTTGTCACAACCTTCTTCAGACTCTCACGTCTCATTCAGTGACTAAACATGGCTATTATCCTGACGTGGGTCATCAATAGTCTGTGAGTTAGTCTCTTTTCGTAGTTGTATAGGATTCTTGCTTTCCGCTTATGGAACAGTAGATCGTTTTAAGTTATATCCTGAATATTTAAAGTAATCGAACCATGACTGCTGGTTATGTATCGATGCATTACTCTCAAATGGAAGGAGAGAACCATGTTAATCATGTTGACCTGACATCTTCATATTGTAATGACCCGTCGCATTTTTCATGATTAAATCGTCGTCGTCGGCAATGTTTAAACCCCTTGTGCTCTTTGTTAAGCTGCCTGATACTCCAATATTTGTCTATCTTGTATTCCCCTCTCTAATTCCATGTATATTTGCATCAATAGATCTGCACATGCCGGTGTTATCAAGGTTGTTCTTGGTCTACTGCTTCATCTTCTCGGGCGTATTATGTTGTCTATTACTCTCTGCTGTGTTTCTTTGCGTTTTAGGGTGTAGCTTCGTGCCTTATAGTCTTAGGGTATGAATTCGCAAATTAGGGTGTCCACGTGTCTAAGTGTGTGTCCATTAGTGCCTTCGCTTTAAAAAAACAAAAAGTTAATAAGTTTTCTTTATTTCGCTGTTTTTCACTATGCTTAACAATGTATTATGTTTTTCAATCCAGTAGGTTCTTATGTATATTTTTAGTATCTCTAGGCAAGACATATGATACCGAACATAACAATTAATAATAAGAAATTAACATTCATTCACATACATGTAGTCAACAATGATGGCTATAGTTACATAGTAGTAAAAGTTAGTTGCATATCATTTACAGGACGTCGCAATCAACACCAACATTCTTTACTATTGTGATCTCGTGGAAAGTTTACAATCACTAGTTTGGAATCGCTTTCTGAACGACCAGCATACCATTTCGTAAAAAAATACACACAATGTGTCTGCTGCCAAATCGCACGCAGCTGTGTTTCGAAAGCGGGTATGCGGGGTCACGAACTGCTTCCGTAACATATTCGCCACGGAGCCGGCTACACGGTATGACTTGCTGTAAAATGGATTCAAAATAATAACGGCTCATTAATCTTTAACTCATGCTTAAACTCCGAATGTTAAATTTGTTGAATGTAATTTAGGAGTAAAGACTTTTTTCTTTCCCGCCAAGCTCTAGCCCCAAAATAAATGCTCAATTTATGACTGCAGCAATTGATAGATCGTTCACGGTGGAAATCAAACATGCCCAGAATTGTTGATTTTACAGGGCGACAATTGCGAACAGGAGACCGACTTTATATTCCCCTTATCAGAAATAACCTGGTTTCTGCTCCATTTAGTCCGTCATGCATTTCTTTAAAGTCTAATGTTCAGAATTGAGTCTGTTTTTGTTAGGCAAGCACTGTGTTTTGTTGTGGTTGCTTGTAATTACGAGACATTCAGACTAGTTGATTGCTCATTAAAGGTATTGTCGATTTGTCGAATCCCAATGTTTAAATAAATACCATTCTCTTCTTCTCCTTTTCTCTCCCAAAGGGAAGAGGGAGTGAGGTCGCATTGGGAAGTGGTTAAACCGTCTGCCGCATTCTCTGAAGTTGTGGGTTCGTTTTCGGACAACGTCATTCTGACCACGAAAGCATTTATTTTTGTTCGGAAACACCAAAAGGGTTATTGCTGGAGTTACGGAGTTCGTGCTTTGTCTGATGCTCTCTATATTCGATTAGCCGTTTTGCAGTAAGATACCGGACATGATGGGGTACAACCCGCAGCAATGAATTCGATCCTCTCTAATTTAACCCGCTAACTCATTTCCCATTAGAAGAATAAGCGCGTAGCTATCATACACCAAGCTCTCCTATACTTACTCTCGCTTGTGGTTCATTCCACTCATTCAAAAGAATTCATTTCTATCTAACATCTATCTAACATAAAGTGCAATGAAAGGTATCTTATTGATCCTACAATATATCTGGAATTTGCCTCGCTATGTGTCTTTAGATCTATCTCAGTATACTGAGCCTTGTGGATTCCAGAGGAAGACGTTTATAGTTAATTGCATGTCCTTTACAGGATATCGCAGTCAACTCTAGCACTTGTCAACTACTACTAAGAGGAGACCACGAGAGAAGATGCTGGGTAATTTGATATGGCATGGAGGCACACGGTTAACAGAAACGAGGCAGATAACTGCGGACAGACATGATCAGCTACCCCAAAGCATGGACAGACTATTATAAGTCGAAGACACACAGCAAGCTTATTATTTCTGTGAACATACGGCTGTGAAATTTGAATATTTAACACAACAGCAAGCATAGTTTCTCTGAACATACAGTTGTGAAACTTTAATATTTAACACAACAGTATGTTTATTTTCTCTGTAAACATACAGCTGTGAAATGATTGATTGATTGATTGATTGATCTAGGAACCGACATCACAGCATTCGGGACATTCCCATAAGCGCTCCGTCTCCATCCTCAGTAGCCAGCGAAGAGTTCCAACACTAATAGTTCCAGTAGCAATCTGATTATATGTCCGTCTCGCCTTTCCTCCGAGCGCCGAGCGTCGGCCAGAACCCCTCATCACACCTCGTTGTCTCATTCTTACCAGACCATGGTGCTCCATCTGCTCCTCCGAGGTGTACACGTGCTCCCACAAGGCCGCAACCACGTCTGCCTTGTCATGCATCAATACTCCACCAAATGTTGCCGAGCCAGCCAATCTGTCCGCCTGTTCATTCCCCAGCACACCGGCATGCCCAGGAGAAAAGATCCAGGTGATGCTTACTACCCGTGACCTCCGAAGCGAAGCAAGCCACTCTGCACGAAGCCTACCTGTTCTCACCCTTCTCAGCATACTTTCTGAGTCAGTTACAATCACAATGTGTGTATGTATCGTGTTTTCTATCCAGCGGAAAGCTGCACTGACCGCCTCCACCTCCATTCTTAAGCTAGATGTAGTGTTATCATACGCCAGGCTCTCCTGCACCAAACGCCGACCATTAGTTTTTGCCAAGAACCCCCAGGCACTTCTCCTACCTCTCAACACTGACCCATCCGTGTAGATAATCACATCACCCGAGCGAGAATTTTCATGAATTAGTTGCTGAATTTCCACTTCCGTGGCCCCCGCTGGCCACTCCCTGCACTCCCGGTTCAATGTTATTACAACTCTGCACAAGTCTGACTGCACGGCTGGCACTCTGACCCACTCCTCTCCTCGCCTGATGTACTCCAAGGGGCACACCTGTCTGATCGTATCCTCCGCCTGAGCCATCCATGATTTCCCTCTTATCAGTCTCTGACCCTTAACTACGTCCAGCGCCTCATGCAACAGGTGATCTGTGTCTGCAGCTACTCTGAGGTATGCCTTCGCTTGCATCACCTTGTGCCTACTAGCAACAGTAGGAAGACCAAGGATGTAACGCATACACACTACTGGAGTGTCTCTGGTGCATCCCAGAATGACCCGCATCGCTTCATTCTGTATGCGCTCTAATTTCACCAGCTGACTCTTTGAGACAGTGAGCATTCCTAGTCCATAATCAATCACTGAGAGGATCAAGTGCTGGTATAGTGTGAAGAGCATTCTCTGCTCTATGTCCATTGCAGCCATAGTTTTAAGTGCATTGAGTCCCTTTTGCGATCTTGTCACAACCGTCTCCACATGGTCCTTGAAGGACAGACTCCTGTCAAATGTGATTCCCAGATACTTCAGTTTGTTCTCTCTGTTGACGCTTCTACCATCTATCGTGAGGCTTGGGGTATCATCTCTCACAATCCTATTGTCCAGAGAGCACCACAACACGGCCGCCTTTTCCGGGTTGATGACAGCACTCATTTCAGTGCACCAGTCAATCACTTTGTCCACTGTCACCTGTAGCTCCTGGGCTGTTTGATCCCTATTTCTCCCCTGCCTGTATGCAAGAATATCATCTGCAAATGTTAGAATCCTTCCAACCCCTGGTGCTTCTAGGTATGCAATCTTGCTCGTATACACATTAAAGAGCACCGGTGAGATAGCAGATCCCTGTGGCAGTCCCGGGGCTAAAATATGTGGCTCGGAGGTCCATGCGCCTAGACGGAGAGCAACTTGACGAGAATGCAGGACGGCTGCTATCCAGTTCACCAACCAGGGATTGACCCCCTTCTCCATAAGTGCGGTCATCAAAATATCATAGCGAACTCTATTGTACGCATCTTCGAGATCAAGCGCTGCCGCCATCGTTTCCTGTCTACTCTGGAACCCCTCATAAACGTCAAAGGCAAAGGTGGCTGCATTCGACCAGGTATCTTTTCCTGGCCTGTAGCTCCCCAGGCCTCTTGGAAGAAGCTTCCCCCTTTCCAAAAAATCCTGCAGCTTAACAGCGACTATCTTCTCTAAAACCTTCCCAAATGTATTTTGAAGGGTGATGATCCTAAAGCCTGCAAGCTTTGAATGATCCTTGTATGGTTTTGGGAGAGGGATGAGATAGCTATGCAGCCAATCCTGCGGTACTGACGCTGTCCTAATGCTCTGATTAAAGCAGCCAGCCATCTCCTTCAGGTCCACATCGCTCAAAGCCTTCATGTGGCCATACCTAACACTGTCAGGCCCTGGTGCCGTGTCTTTTGCCTTCTGCAAAATATGTTTAACATCTTCAAACAGTACGATGTCTTCGTAAGGCATATTCTCTATTGTGCCAGATAATTCCACTCTAACTGCATCCCTGGTATCCGCATCACTATGATTGGTCTGCTCTAAAAATCTCTGGAGAAACGCCTCCCCTTTCTCCTTGTCTGTTGTCAAGCGTACCCCATCCTCTTTATAAATTGTTCCCACTGTCATAGGCCGATCTTTTCTTTGCATTTGTCTGTACAGTTTCCAGAATTTATGCAGTGTTTTATCACCTCCAATGTCCTTCATAAAACACTCCCATTTTACTTTCTTGGCCTCTGCAGCACATCGCTTGAAAGCCTCCACCTTGTCTTTCTTGTCATTTTCCGCTATGTCCACTTCCTCTCGTGAGCTTAGGGGTGTCTGTCGCAATTTCCTTAGCTGCTTCACTGCAGCTCTCTTTGCTTTCCACGCATTGTCTACTTCTGGGGTCCACCATGGGGGCTGCAAAAAAGGAGTTTTAACAGTCCTGTTGCATGCCCCATGTCTGAGGCGTCCAAGAAGGCTGTCGCTCCGCTCATACCGAAAGGTCTTGCGCGCTCTCCCAGCCTTAACTTTCCTGGACTTAGAGATCAGGACTGAGCATGGCATGTGATCACTCCCATGGTCATTCAAAACAGTCCACCTTACATCAAGGACTGATGACTGGGAGACAAGTGCCAAATCAATAGCAGTATCCGCATCGCCAGGCCTCATTGCCATTCTAGTCGGCCTACCATCATTTATGCAGACCACCTCGGAGTCCACCATGGCATCCGCAAGTGCAATTCCTTGTCGATTTTCTCCACTACTGTCCCAATCTCTGTTTCTCGCATTGAAGTCTCCACATATGAGTAGCCTATCACCTGGTAAGTCCTCTAATTCCTTAAGCCAGTCCCATTGTTCCTTTCTGACAAAACAGTCCACTGTGGCATATACATTTATGATGTTCCAACTTAAGCCACCAATCTCCATTTGTATACCCTGGACCTCCCTTGCACTGTGATTCCACTGGCTCAAGTCAAGTGCCACATGCTTTACTCCTCTCTTCACCAGCAGACCTTGCCCATGTCTCTTCTGCCCAGTGGGGTTTATATAACTGACGTACCCAGGGCAATGGTATTTATCTGTATTTAACTCCTGGAGCATGAGGACATCAAAATCACATAATAGTTTCTCCAATACAGGACCTCTCTGCTTGGCACTACGACAGTTCCAGTATCCCACTCTTACATGGTTGAAACCTAGTCTCTCCACTTTTCGTCTTGTTCTCCTGGCGCCTGCCCTCCTATTTCTATGCCTTCTTCTCACACCATTTCCTCGCCTTCTCTTCCTCACCCTCTCTTCGCTAGCCGCTGAAAGATGTGTCAAGCGCAGAGCACGTGCTCCGTAGCTCCGGCGACGATTCCCGTGTTTAAATAAATCCATAGGCAAAGTTTGGATATTGCAGGAAATAAACGGTCACCCTAGCATTGCCTGCTTACTAGGGAAGGGGCAGGGGATGTCCCTCAGGAGTCCATACGCCTGGCGCCGCCCCGCCCGCATACCAGACGTTCCACGTTCACGACCAACTCACCCGTGGCCATTCAGTCCTCGGCACGTCGGTCCACCTTAAACTTAGGGGTTTATAATCAGAGTTTTCCATCTCCTAGATTGGCCGCTTTATTAGCTAACGGGCCCAATCTACCCGGCTGTGAAATTTGAATATTTAACACAACAGCAAGCATAGTTTCTCTGAACATACAGTTGGGAAACTTTAATATTTAACACAACAGTATGTTTATTTTCTCTGTAAACATACAGCTGTGAAATTTGAATATTTAACACAACAGCAAGCATAGTTTCTCTGAACATACAGTTGGGAAACTTTAATATTTAACACAACAGTATGTTTATTTTCTCTGTGAACATACAGCTGCGACACTTGAATATTAAACACAAATGCCGAAAAGCACATGTGCATCTTTGAATATAAGTGTTAGATTCGATAATTAACACTGCATTGGTCGGGAAAAGAGAACATATCTATCTAACAAGAACTAAGTATTGAAGAAGACTGGTTATCTTGTGTAATACAGTGGTGGTAAAGTAAATACTGTTAATAATGAATAAAATAAAATATCCCTAAGAAATGGCCTCCATGGGTGTGTGATGTGAGAGCGCCATCATATTTTGCAGATTGAAAGTAAGCAGGGATAAGTGGTCATTGTTTCTCTCTCTTTGGCAAGCGACCAGCCCACGCTTCTGACCGTACTCATGACGTTACCAGCACAGTTGGCTATAAACTTCAATTGCGTGCCTGCGAAAATGCTTTTGGGGATGTTAAATGCCTGCGTAAATGGAAAAGATCATTGTTTAGGGAGGTGTGCCGAGGAAGCGGAGAAGAGAAAGACCACAATGTAGACGAATTCAAGATATGGTTGATAAAATAACAGTAATAGATGCAGGACAGAGATAAATTTCAAAAGACATTAATAGGGTTAAAGTTCTGCCCAAGCAAGCCATTGGGTAGTGATGATTTAATTGACCGTAAATATCTTTTGTTGTAGGCCTTTCACCAACTTTCTGCCTGGCTTAAATCAGTGCAGTTAAAAACAGATTGCAATTACATTGACTAACATTCTACAACAAGGTAAATAACCACTGTTATGCTGGTTTTCTGTGATGTTATTGGACCGGATTAATCTGCTTCAGTGGAAGAATGGTCATGAAGAATAACACGTTTAAATGGAATGAAAGAACGAACCTCAAGCAGATCTCGTTTCAATGCTTTCTGCTTGTAGTTTAATGGGATCACTGTTTTTGATAATTGAACGTTAAATATATGTAGTTGAGAACAAACTGGTTTGCAACTGTTATCGTCAAGATCTTTCATGTCGATAACGTGGGCGGTTAAGGTTCGCCATATCACACGATGACCAGAGTCTTGAACCAGGGCAGTGTTCTTGTTCCTATTAATTCATGCATCGACGCCTTCCAGCGTATATTCCGTTGAATAAACCTTTATCTTCTGCCATCAGTTTAGCCAGTTGTCATTGAGTTCTCCAGTTTATTTCTCCGCATAACCTGCCCCAAAAATCGTGAAAGTCTACGTCTAATTTCTTTAATCAAAGTCCGGGTTTATATGTTTCTGATAGAGCTGTCTAATTATTGTAGTGTGAGCAACTATTGTAGCTTGGGAGAATATTCAAGCTGTGTTCTTCTGTCTAGTTCCATATTTCAAGGGAGATTTGGGGGGGGGGGGGTGGGGGTGCTTCACACCAAGTTATGCACCTCATATATCATTATTGTTTCGTCTTCAGGGTATATTTGTAGTAAAGTAATATACATGCGCTCTGGTTTAGGGGATAGTGAGATGTGCAGTTGCATAATTCCCCGCCATACGGAGTCGAGGATGTAATATCAGGTGCGGAAGACTTGGAAGCAGACCACTTTTAGTTTATTTTGATGGTATGAGGTGTCGACCGTTCAGACAGCAATGGCAAACTACTGAACTAACAT
Source organism: Cepaea nemoralis (assembly GCA_014155875.1). Lineage (NCBI taxonomy): Eukaryota > Metazoa > Mollusca > Gastropoda > Stylommatophora > Helicidae > Cepaea > Cepaea nemoralis. The sequence continues at coordinate 789 of JACEFZ010006304.1, read as the reverse complement.
TGCCAAGTAAATCACAAATAGCCAGTCAATGAGGGAGTTGATTGCAACGTCATGTAAAATAATGCAACTAACTTTAAACATATTCCATCCGAGATACCAAGCGCCATCTTTCTGTATATATGTCGACCTAATGAACTTTACTTAAAGAAGGCCATTTCACCATATCGCTACAGAAAATGAATTACATTTATTTCAACTAAAAGACAGCTTGAAAAATTAGAAATTGACTTACAAAAATATAAACACCCCTGTGGATATTATTATATATTATACTCAGCTAATATCGGATTAGTTAGCGTGTGGGCTAATCAAACCTCCACATCTCATATTTCCTTAATGTAGCCACCAAATCCTAGATTACAGATATCTAGGGCCAACTGATCTGGCTGCAATTCCCTGCAATCCGTGCCCTAGTCAAGTTGATACACCTGATCTGATTTGCACAAGTACTAGTGGTAATTGTACTTTCCGCAGCCATTGATCGCCACTGGGATTCGTAGATAGTAAACCCGGTAACGCTGTAACACAACTTCAGCTTTGTTTATTACTGTCATAGTCGACCCCCGATCTAACGAATTCGAATAAAACTGCGGGTTTGATTTCTGGTCGCGTTGTGTACGCTCTATGTTCTTTTGTCGGAGTAAGTTTCTGGTGATGATTGCAAATAGTAACATCGATGTAAAGCTGACATTGCTATCACACGTTATATAGTTATTTGAAGCTGATTTCTTAGCATCGACGTAAAGCTGCCATTGCTACTACATGTAAGCTGCCATTGCTACTACATGT
>JACEFZ010006303.1:0-63078 GCA_014155875.1 Cepaea nemoralis | reverse complement strand
TTTAAAAACCTTTTTTCTTGGAAGTTTGGTGTTTTGGGAAAAAAACCCGGTTTTTTTTTAAAGGCCGTTGGGTTTTATGCACTTGGATAGCTTATTCTTCACGGCCCTCTTTTTGTTTAGTGTGAAAGTTTTTTGACACCCGATCGTAAACCTGAGCGAGTCCTTTCACCATTCACTTCCAATACGGAGCACTCTCCTTCCCTGACATTATTGCATAATATTACGACTAACTAAACTTGAAGAACGCAGCAATCGCATTGTTATCTAGCCACGCCGCGGGCAATTTGAGGTCCCGTGGTTGTATCTGACACGCCTCGTGCACTTGATTGGTTGAAATTTAATAGTGTTCAACTATCACTCGAAATGAAATATTAGATATAACCCACATTTTTTGCGATAAATAAACACTTGTATTAATCTAAAAACTATTTCACCACATCCTCAGAATCACAACGAGCACATTGATATAAAAATCCATGACTCATTACATCGCCACTATATGCCGCCTCATTACATCCCCACTATATGCCGCCTCACTACATCCCCACTATATGCCGCTTCATTACATCCCCACTATATGCCGCCTCATTACATCCCCACAATATGCCGCCTCATTACATCCCCACTATATGCCGCCTCATACAAGCACTACCTGTCTGATTACATTCTCATTATATGCTGCCCTATACAAACACAACCTGCCTCATTACGTCCCCACTATATGCCATCTATACAAGCACTACCTGCCTCATTACATCGCCACCATATGCTGCCTCATACAAACACTAGTTACCTCAAGATACCCTGACTGTTTCAGTGTGCCCAAATGGTACCTACGGTAGCCACTGTTCACAGAATTGTTCGGCACATTGTTTGAAACGCACCTGTGACCACGTGACTGGCAAGTGTCTGGCATGCACTGGCCTGCGGAAAGGATACTTTTGTGAAGGTTGTTTGTTTTTGTCGTGTTTCGCATCTTATTTGTGGTCTGTTGTCTCGTGCTACGTGTGTTTGGAAAGTCGCGCATCACAAGACATCGCATCGGGTCCAGAGAAGACAGGATCCCAGTCTTCCGCTTCCGGTTCGCGCCCTGGAGATGTAATCATCTACCAAGATGGTTTTCCTGAGAGGCAAAAGAAGTGGGTTGAGGATTAATAGCGTAGGTTGATTGGCGGTGTTTAGTGCAGAAGAGCCTGGTGTATGATACCATGCCATCTAGTCTGAGCTTGGAGGTGGAGGCAGTCATATATTACCGGTCCGCTGTTTAGAAGACACACAGTAAACACATATTACGTGACCTATCAGAGTGGTTCCAGTATTACGTGACCCATCAGTGTGGTTCCAATATTACGTGACCTATCAGTGTGGTTCCAATATTACGTGACCCATCAGTGTGGTTCCAATATTAGGTGACCCATCAGTGTGGTTCCAATATTAGGTGACCTATAAGTGTGGTTTCCAATATTAGGTGACCTATCAGTGTGGTTCCAATATTAGGTGACCTATCAGTGAGGTCCCAATATTACGTGACCCATCAGTGTGATTCCAATATTAGGTGACCTATCTGTGTGGTTCCAATATTAGATGACCTATCAGAGTGGTTCCAATGAGAGGTGACCTATCAGTGTGGTTCCAATATTAGGTGACCTGTCAGTGTGTTTCCGATGAGAGGTGACCTATCAGTGTGGTTCCAATATTAGGTGACCTGTCAGTGTGGTTCCAATATTAGGTGACCTGTCAGTGTGGTTCCGATGAGAGGTGACCTGTCAGTGTGGTTCCAATGAGAGATGACCTATTAGTGAGGTTTCAATATTAGGTGACCTATCAGTGTGGTTCCGATGAGAGGTGACCTATCAGAGTGGTTCCAATGAGAGGTGACCTATCAGTGTGGTTCCAATATTAGGTGACCTGTCAGTGTGGTTCCGATGAGAGGTGACCTGTCAGTGTGGTTCCAATGAGAGGTGACCTATCAGAGTGGTTCCAATATTAGGTGACCTGTCAGTGTGGTTCCGATGAGAGGTGACCTGTCAGTGTGGTTCCAATGAGAGGTGACCTATCAGTGAGGTTTCAATATTAGGTGACCTATCAGAGTGGTTCCAATGAGAGGTGACTTGTCAGTGTGGTTCCAATGAGAGGTGACCTATCAGAGTGGTTCCAATGAGAGGTGACCTATCAGTGTGGTTCCAATATTAGGTGACCTGTCAGTGTGGTTCCGATGAGAGGTGACCTGTCAGTGTGGTTCCAATGAGAGGTGACCTATCAGTGAGGTTTCAATATTAGGTGACCTATCAGAGTGGTTCCAATGAGAGGTGACTTGTCAGTGTGGTTCCAGTGAGAGGTGACCTATCAGAGTGGTTCCAATGAGAGGTGACCTATCAGCGTGGTTCCAATGAGAGGTAACTTATCAGAGTGCCAGTTTGACATTTTAGCATATTAGGGATACGATCAGTTAGATAGTACGACTTTTGCTGAAACAGACGGATCATCTATGCGTTTGTCCGGAGTGCTAATAATGTGAATTCTTAAAACACAAAAAGAATGATAATAATGATATTGATAATTATGAGCGTGTTGATGGTAGGAATTATGTAAATGATGACAACGAAGAAGAAAATAATTATGATGATAATTATGATGTTAACGACGATGAGGATGGTGTTGATGATGATGATGGTAATAATGATGACGATTAATATATTGGTTGTGGTGGTGGCAGTGACAAAGATGATAAAGGATGATGATGATGGTAACAATGATGACGATTAATATATTGGTTGTGGTGGTGGCAGTGACAAAGATGATACAGGATGATGATAATAATGTAGATAGTGATACTGATGAAAATGATGGTATTGATTGTGGCTATTGTATTGATGGTGTTGATTGTAACTATTATAATGATATTGTTTATTAAAACTATTATAATGACATTGTTAATTATAACTATTTTAATGATAGTGTTGATTATAACTATTAAAATGATGGTGTTGATTATAAGTATTATGCTTGCTTGCTTGTGTTCGTTGGCTTGAGCTCCAACGCAAAGTCCTGTATGTCGGATGAAGACATCCTGGTGTCCAACATCAGTGTGATGTCATACAGGACCTGAGTTTTGCGTGAGTATCCGTTGTCCCATGTCTGGCTTATTGGTGTGCAGACTGGTGGTTTTTCGCCGTACAGGCAGACACTCTCCGACTTCGGAGGAAATAAGTATTATAATGATATTGTTGATTATAACTATTATAATAAGTTGTTGATTATAAGTAGTACGATTATATTGTTGATTATAACTATTATATTGATGGTGTTGATAAAAATATTGTGATGATATTCTTGATTAAAACTATTATAGTGATATTGTTAATTATAACTAATATAATGATATTATTGATTATAAATATTATAATAATGGTGTTGATTATAACTATTATAATGATATTGTTGATTATAACTATTATAATGATGGTGATGAGGACGAAAGGGATGATACTGACCATGATGATAATGCTAACGATGATTATGATGAGAAGGATGACGATAATAATGATGAAGATAATAACGACTGGCGTCTGGCCTTGTTGACAGATAATACTTTGTATAATGGAGTTATACTTCTATAGCACAAATCATGGGCTGCATTGTAGATACATGTGTTATCTGTGCAGCATAATCCCTTTCTCGGCCTGCCTAGTTTACTCAAGAGTAAAGGCCACACCAATACAACTGGAGCAGGACAAGCTATAGAAGCTGCCGGATGAACAAAGCAAAGCTCAAACTGTCCGCCTGTCGGAGCTTCCATCCTAACCCAGTTGTCAACCAGGACCTGGGCCCTCCCGTGATATTTCGTCTTTAAATTGCATTTCCCCACCCTAGGGTAATGTTTGTACTTCCCAATAGCGCTCCTCATAGGGAAGATAGTGATTATAACGTTACTTATGATCATGATGTTGTTGATGATGATGTCTATGATAATGCTAATGATGTTGATCATGACGATTATGATGTTGATGATGACATCATGCCCCCAGAGTGCCCCCAAGGCAAGTACGGCGTGAACTGTACAACCAACTGCTCCATGTTCTGCCTGGACAGAAAATGTGACCCAACACTGGCTACTGCCTCAAATGTATGTCTGGTCGTATCGGAGCCCACTGTACTGGTAGGGACTCTGTGTTTGTTGCTGTTGATGTTGTTCCTCCTCCTCTTCCTCCTCCTCCTTCCTCCTTCTTCTTGTTTTCTTGATATAAGGTAATATTTAATGCACAAATATTGAAAGTCAAATCAAATGGTTCGGCCATCTCGTTAGATTATAACACAATCAACTACCTACACTGGCGCTACATGAAGAAGATCTGAAACGAGAGCAAGAGGGCGTCCGTAAAGACAACGCGTTGAAGATACTGCAATTCGTTATTTATCTGTTTGGGTATCATCCATGTACTACGGACAAGTCAATCCATCGGTGCCAAGATCACTCCGCCAACATATGCACCAGAGTCCAGCGGCTAATAGTGCACGTTCTGTGTTAGTTGACGCTACTTTGGCATCAACCCCAACGCGAGTGTGCTGATGCTCAAGTAGCGATTTCAACCCCTACACCAGTCAGATGGACTAAAATGTTTACTTCTCGTCCTTAACTAGGGGACTTCAATTACAAGTACCTCAGAAGTCGGAGTATGTTCGGCCGGTGGTGAGGAACACTGGTAATAGGGAAAGCTAATCCACACGCAAAAAAATAAGTCGAATGCACTAAATTACCTGTAGTAACAGGTGTATGGACTACGCTTAAGTTCAAGGCGAACAAATAATCTTTTAAATATCAGCTCAGTAATTTTACTCAATTCTCGCATGTCCCGCAAGGAAGATTACGGTGACTCTATAAGCAACAGGCCTTCTCAGCGAGTCAATCCACTGTAAATTCACACAGAATTAACTATCCACTGCTACCCATCGGAAGTCGGAATGGCAACAATTCTCCCCACGACGCTTGACGGCAAAATTAGAAGAAGAAGATGATGATTAATTAGTTCTTTATAATAATCTTACTAAGCATATGGCGTTGTTGATTATTCATTCATTCATTCATTCATTCATTCATTCATTCATTCATTCAGTAGCAGTCCTTTGCAGAACCTCGCTCACATAACAACCTTCCGGAAAAACCTCTCGATCATAAGTAACATGTCCCGCGTACGATACATCCATCTAGAGACCATCCGCTTTATCCTGCGCTCGGATTCTCTATTGGCCTTCCTCTTCCTCTCTTGCCAGGCATAAACACCTCCATCATTGTTCTCAGCAAACTTTCGTGACGTTTTAAGTGACCAAAATATTTAAATTTTCTTTGTTTTATCGTCTTGAATAGCCAATTTCTTCAATATTCAGCTCGTGAAGCATGGCTGCATTTGTTCTTTTACTGTATCCAAGATATTCTTAGAACTCGTCTTTTTGTGTGTGTTCGCATATCCTTTACATGACATCGCTATGAACATCAGCATCTTTCAAATGATTTCTTGGCAAGATTACGCTCAGTAGTTTGCCATTGCTTTCTGAACGACCGGCTCACATAACCACGTAAGTTACCAGCGCGGCGCGAACCGCTGCCAATTCTCGCGCACGTCCCGTTACTCAGAGAGTATACGGGATTACGGAGAATGTCGTGTAACCCCTAAACCAGGGAGACCGGCAGAAATCGTCTATAACATGTATATTCAATGGCATTTATGCGCTATTCAGCGTGATTAGTAAGTGTCCAGGTCTCACAGGCGTATGTTGCAATGGGAAAGATGCATACTCTTAAAAATCTAATTTCTGTAGTTCTATCCGTTCCACACCGGACTCCCTGGCGTAGGTGTTAACGTTTTTCTCCGTAAACCCGTATATCCACGTGAGGAACGTAACCTGCGGGAGAAGTGGTAACGGTTCTTGCCGCGTTGGTAACTTACGGGGTATGTGAGCCGGTCGCTTTAGAAAGGAATGACAAACTACTGAGCGTGTTCTTGTCTAGTATATCAACAGCAGCTGAAAAATGCTGGTGGAGACTGCAACGTCCTGTGAGGGATATGTTAAAAAATATGTTTCAGTCCTCAGTTTATTATAATTAATTTGATTATAGCACTTGATTATTTCCAGAATGTCCTACCAATTATTATGGGTATACGTGCAATGCCACGTGTCCCGAGAACTGTGAGAGTGGCCTGTGTCACGTGGCTACGGGTCTGTGCACCGCCTGTGCCAGCAACTACATTGGGCCCACGTGCAGTAGAGGTGAGTGGTTGCGTGCTCCAGGCTAACATGTGTATGTATGCTATTTTATGTCAAAACTCGTTCTATGTAACAGTGGGCGAGATAGAAGGCATAAAAAGGTACGACAGAGTAACCAAACATGGGGCTCATGGAAGGAATAAGACAAATAGCAGTGATAAAATCACGCCGGTATTTGATGAGACAAATAAGCACATTGGGAAACCTGATAATAATACAGGGTGCATTTTTAATGACTGCAGTGTTTGAAAATATTGCCAGTCCAAGTTTTGTATTTCCTATTATGTTGCAATATGAGCAGGATCTGCAATATTTAGTAGATGCGGTTGTTGGATACAGTGAACAACTAGGGTTAGAATTTAATTGTAAGACGACACAGATTATGATCGTCACTAGGTGTAGCGGGGTCTTCAGAAGTGGAGAGGAGAATCCTCACACCAAAGTAGAAGACAAAGACTAACCCTTAAGAAAGTCTATCCACTGTAGGAAAAGAAGACCGTGTTGGCTCGTAGATTAGGAGTATGGGTTTTTGGCCCAGGAAATGTCAACTTTCCTAACAATGGCACAGGCACCAGAAAGTAAAACTTGAAGCTGAACAATTGGGAAAAGACAGCAGGTTTAGTTATCTGGGCTACTATTGCCTGTGATAGAATTACAGCACTCAGAGAATTATCATTACTCAAGAAATGAATTCTCACTCTAAGTAATCAAACATCAATCTTACATTTGCTTACATAAACTGTATGCTAATAAATAGAAAAGTCTAAGAGCAATTTGTAAAGTTACTCAAAATAAAAGTGTAAAGTTTATTTGATGCTGTTGAATCTGAAAGAGAATTGGCAATGCTCTTTGTGTGTCAGAGTTGCCTAGATCTTCTGTATTGTTCTTTTCAAGTGCCCGACCTAAATCTAGGTCCTAGAGAAGGCTCAAGCGGTCAGTGGATTTTGGCAAGGTTGGCGACAGGCACTTATCTGAGTGCTGCATGGAGCCAGACTCTTCTCTGCTTCTGCCTAGTGGTCAGCCACTTACTGGCTCTTCTCGTCAATAGCTCGGTGATGAAAGCGTGGCAGTGCATTAGCAACTCTGGTAGCCTCTCAAGCCTACCAATGACTTGTCGTACTATACAGTTTTTGGGCCTTAATTAATTACCATTAGTTTCAACAAAAAGGGTGTAGATGTTTTCTCTCCCAGTCCGTAAAATGAACTGAACGAATGTCTGCTGAGGATGCGCGGGCGCGCGTTTCCTGCGTGCTCTCACTGGTCGGCTACTGACGTTTCATTGGTCAACCTTTGACCTCGACCGCCATGCTGCTGTCTATGTCATTACTAAGCAATATGGATCGGTGTAAGGTACATATTTTACACCCCCAAATAATGTCCTGACAGGCATTCACAAACATAGTTATAAAATTAATATTAAAAGTAGGCAACATTTATAATTCCATAAAGAATACTCGACGGTTTGCATAAGCAGAAGAGAGGCTGTACAAGTACACCACGACATATGCCCCCGATTGAAAAAAAGTACGAAAAGCGAACTTTTTAGGCCACTTGAACAGCCTTCTCATTTGCTAGCTTTGGGTGCATATGGTGGTGACTTATTCAAACTTCTCCATTGAAAGATGTCAGCTTAACAATCACCTTCGTTCTGAAGACATCTCCTGAGATATCTTTTCGCCTGATGCCTTTTCCATGGAGCCTTCCTCCTGGAACGGTGTCTTGGTCGAAGCAGGTCCCAATTTGTGGTTGAGAGTGGCCCTTCGATTACTATTACCTTCTCTCGGCCCTGATCTATCTGGAGACTCTGGTGTCGGGGAATCCCAGCTTTGCTTAACCTCTTTCCTATAGGACGTCTCCTCTGTTGGATGGAGTTCTGCTTCGCAGTCCTCGTCTCTGTCGGGTTCTTCCTTCCATCTGGATGGTCCTCCCATTATCCCCTTACTCGACACATGTAAGCTCATGATATGAACCGGTGGGTCCGAGGTTGTAGGAACGTCCCGTTGTCGGTAGTCGTTATTTCTTGGTTCCCCTCTCCGGTACCATAACTTGTTCCTTCGATAGAATTTACCTCCCCTTGGAGGATTATGGCTCTTGGCACTTTGCTAAAACAAGGTTTTGTGGCATCATCTTGGGATTGTGCAGTCCTAAATTCTTGAGTTACAAAATTTATATAAGGAGCAGGCTCACCCGATCCTGTGGCCTGATTCCGAGTCTGCCTGGCCGGTGCTTTAGGTTCCCCTAAGTAAACATATTTATTTCCCAGCATGAATTCATACGTGGGGTCCGACATCACCGCTGCCGAGATTGTCCCTGTGACATACTTTGAAGTCACTTCCACTCTTGCAATGGGCAATATAATTGATTCCGAGCTGCTTGTAGCTCCTTTCACCTCAATGGTTTGGTTGATCAGCTGTCCAGGTGGCACCAAATGAGCAGCTGTGACGCTGTCATAATTAAGACCAGAATCATATAAGCAGTCAACTTGCCTACCATTGACCATAATTGTCTCGACTACTACTGGAGGCCTGTAACCCTGTCTCCTCCTTTGGTGAGCGTTAGCTACTGTAGTCAAACATGCCGCATGAAAAGATTGCGGTTTGCTTCTGCAGGCACTGGTATGGTGATCATTCGTCCTGCAGAAAGTGCAAAATGGCTTCTTCCAGCCTGCTGCTGGCATTTGCGAATTATGGGACAACTGACTGTTATTATTCTTATTACCCTGAGTAGGTGGTCTAGCAGTTTGGCCACTGCTGTTCTCAAAATTAGAGTTCTGGCTAAAACTCTGATCTGGTAGCTTTTCAGCTTGAGGAGCATGGTTTACTTTAGTAGAGCCCGCCTCGCCATGGGCTGTGAGGTAACAGTTCGGCTATGTTGATGATATCTTCTAGATCGTGTACCGCCGTTCTCTGTCACAAACGTCTGCATAGCTTTCGGCATAGTTTCTCTAATCTGTTCCGCAAGGATTAACTCCTCCAACCCCTCATAAGTTTGCTCATAGCTCACTGAGTCCTATCCATTTCGACAAGTACACTTGTAATCTGGAAGCGAGTTGTGCATAAGATTCCCCTTGTAACCGTTTGGCGTTCGGAATTTGATCCTGTAAGCGGTTGACGTTAACTCATACCTTTTCAGGAGTGCGCTTTTTCAAGGAATCGAAAGTTCCGTTCATGGCCTGGAGGTAGTTTTGCAAATATCTCATAAGCCGCTCCCCCTCAGTCCCTTGTGACATTTTGAGATTATACTGGTCCTTTTGGAAGTCCAAATGCTTCAGCCATCAAAGTAAACCGATCAATCCAGTTGTCCAGCTGATCTGTTTTCTCATCAAAGGGCAAGCAATGGGAAACTCATGGCTCCCACTAGAGATATTCTGGCTTGATGCAGTATCTGTGCTGTGAGTTGGGGAAGTTGAACCGCTGAATCTAGAAGTATCTTGACTTTGTAATTCCAGTTTCCTTCATTTCCAGTTCATGTTGTCTTTTCTCCCTCTCTTCAGTCAGTTTCATCTCCTTCTCCATTTCTGCCATTCGCATTCTCTCCCTTGATTCTATTTCTGCCATTTTGATTCTTTCTTCTCTTTCTCTGTCATTTCTCTCCTTGGCTATCTCTCTCTTTTTCCTTCCTCCACTCTCTTTCTGCATCATCAATATACCTTTTTAGCTCCTCTCCAGAGTAACCTATCTGAGTACCCTTCTCCCTCCACTCAGCCATAGTGGGTTGTCTTTCATCTGACATGGTGAAGAATTATCTCAAATAGTATTGCACTACACTTTATGTCAAGCTTCACTTAAGTTTATCACTAATTCCTCACAACTTACTATTCTTATAGGTAAATTCAATAAATAGTTTACATATATTCTTAATTACTTAGAATACTTAATATGACAACCACAAAACCAATCCTTTGCCGTTTCCACTTTGACCTTCGCCTTTTTGTTTGCTTATATGTTATGTTGTGTATTGTGGTGTAGATATTACTCTGACTGTATTCCCTATCACTAATAAATCAATCACTAAATAAAAGGAATTTATTTACCATGTGACACAATGATTATTAGTTACTGAGAAGAACAAAATATATATACCAACAATGGCTTTGACAAGACCTACTGTGATCCAACAGACTTCCAACTATCAAAAGATCTACACAGAGTAATTGAAGCTGTTATCACCTCAGAATAAGAGATACTAAAGTATAGTATTAGCTCACTGACTGAGTTAACAATATGTAAGATTGGTTAAGAACTATATCCCGCGGACGAGCAAACCACTTTGTAGCAGGGTCTTCAGAACTGGAGAGGAGATTCCTCACACCAAAGTAGAAGACAAAGACTAACCCTTAAGAAAGTCTATCCACTGTAGGAAAAGAAGACCGTGTTGGCTCGTAGATTAGGAGTATGGGTTTTTGGCCCAGGAAATGTCAATCTTCCTAACAATGGCACAGGCACCAGAAAGTAAAACTTGAAGCTGAACAATTGGGAAAAGACAGCAGGTTTAGTTATCTGGGCTACTATTGCCTGTGATAGAATTACAGCCCCCAGAGAATTATCATAACTCAAGAAATGAATTCTCACTCTAAATAATCAAACATCAATCTTACATTTGCTTACATAAACTGTATGCTAATAAATAGAAAAGTCTAAGAGCAATTTGTAAAGTTACTCAAAATAAAAGTGTAAAGTTTATTTGATGCTGTTGAATCTGAAAGAGAATTGGCAAAGCTCTTTGTGTGTCAGAATTGCCTAGATCTTCTTCTGTATTTTTCTTTTCAAGTGCCCGACCTAAATCTAGGTCCTAGTGAAGGCTCAATCGGTCAGTGGATTTTGGCAAGGTTGGCGAAAGGCACTTATCTGAGTGCTGCATGGAGCCAGACTCTTCTCTGCTTCTGCCTAGTGGTCAGCCACTCACTGGCTCTTCTCGTCAATAGCTCGGTGATGAAAGCGTGGTGGTGCAGTAGCAACTCTGGTAGCCTCTCAAGCCTACCAATGACTTGTCGTACTATACAGTTTTGGGCCTTAATTAATTAACATTAGTTTCAACAAATAGGGAGTAGATGTTTTCTCTCCCAGGCCGTAAAATGAAATGAACGAATGTCTGCTGAGGATGCGCGGGCGCGCGTTTCCTGCGTGCTCTCATTGGTCGGCTTCTGACGTTTCATTGGTCAACCTTTGACCCCGACCGCCATGCTGCTGTCTATGCCATGACAAAGCAATATGGATCGGTGTAAGGTACATATTTTACACCCCCAAATAATTTCCTGACAGGCATTCACAAACATAGTTATAAAATTAATATTAAAAGTAGGCAACATTTATAATTCCATAAAGAATACTCGACTGTTTGCATAAGCAGAAGAGAGGCTGTACAAGTACACCACGACACTAGGAAGAACGAAATACCGCTTTGTAATATACAGGTAAATAGGAATATCCTCAAACAAGTGAATCGGCACAATTATCTCGGAATAGTCATAACATCTGATGGGAGATGCCTTGAAGAGATTAAAACAAGAATCGCTATGGCGAAGGTAGTCGTTTGCAAGATGAAAAACATACTGACCAATAAAAAGATGTCATTGCTACGAGAAAAAAGTCTTGAGGTGCTACATAGAACTGGTGCTTTTGTATGGATGAGAAGCAGTCAATGAGCAGTCAAACTGAAAAAAAAAATCTGATTACTTTAGAAATGTGGTTTATGAGAAGAATGAAAATAATACCGTGGACAGACAGAAAAACCAACGACCAAGTCTTACAGATGAAAACCGTAAACTGATTAGAGAAATTAGACGCAGACAGTCAAAGTTTTTTTTTTGCACATGTTATGAGAAGAAATAAATTAGAGAACTTGGTGACAACTGGCAAGAGCGAGGGAAAGAGAACAAGGGAAAGACAGAAAAGTAAATATATGGATGGCTTGGCCACATGGTATGGCCGAGACAGGAACACTGGTCTTATCCACGACTGTGGTGTTCCAGTGATGACGAATCATGACCGCCCACGCTTACGGGCATTGCACATGATGGATGGATTATGTTACATGAACTTTATAGAAGGTGAATACAAAACATGGACCGGCAATATTTTCAAACACTGCACAATTATTAAACAACAAGCAATGATGTACAGACCAGATGGAATCAGAGGAAGAGGCCGACCACGTAAACTTTGGACGGAGGGAATAACAGAGTCCATGGGAATATCGATATATGAAGCCCATACTCGGGCACTCTCACGAAGTTTATACTTCACCTTGACACCGCAAGGTACAAGAGGAACATGATGAGATGAGATGAGATGCACAATTATTAAAAATACACCCTGTATAACTAGAAAAGCTGTTGTCTGGACGCCACATGAAAGAAAAAGAAATAGAGGAAGAACAAAATCACACAGAGAGAAGTAGAAGCACACATGCATAAACAGTACTGGGAGGGCAATGACCGGGCTGCAAGGGACAGTTAATGATAGGAGAGCTTGGGGTGAGTTGGTTGTGTAGAACTGAGTTAAGTTTAGCTAAGAGACATCACTGCACTCGGGAGATTCCCACACTCGCTCCGTCCCCTCGTCCGGGATAAAGTGTATTATTGAGTTGAGTTTAGCTCAGAGACATCACTACACACGGTAGATTCCCACACTCGCTCCTTCCCATCGTCCAACAGCCAGCGAAGAGTCATACTGCTAATGGTTGCAACTACCATCTGATTGAAAGTTCTCCTGGTCTTCCCTTTCTGTTATTAGGTTCGTCCAGATACCCTGCCGATCTCCCGCCGATCCCCAGCCATATCATCCTCTCCACATACGATTCTCAGTCCGTACCTCGGCTTTCTTCTCCTGGTCCCATTTAAAGGGTGGAAGAAGAAAAATAAGTAAAAGTAATATTTTAAAATTAATCATGTTCAATTATTTGTTTTGTTGGAGATTTTAAAGACATGTCTGAAATTTGAAGGTCATGTTAGGACATGTAAGGTCAAAATGGGTCATGTTTCAGGACTTAAATGTCAACATATTTGTAGGTCCTGAAGATTCTTTCTCTAATGACGGTGAATATAATCTGATATTTCCGTTACATGTTAGATATAAGCGCAATGTGACGTAGTTTTCATAAAATTGATGATGATGATTATTGTTATCTTTTATTCGCTTGTATTGAACTCAAGCGTCGTCCATACTCGTGCTGCTACTACTAGTGCTCTGGACGGAATGTTTGCTTGAGGATTAGCTTATCCTAGTACCAGTGTCCCTCGACATCTTGCAAACCCACTCCAACTTCAGAGGTACTTGTAATTTAAATTCCCTAGTCAAGGACGAGAAGTCAACATTGTAATTTGATTACAAAATGATCACTCTTTACAGTTATCTGATGAAAGTAGAAATTGGTGCTATTGAATACTATAATTAAGAAGAGCTCCGCTCAGGTTACCCGATGAGAAATTTGATTGAAAGTCCGCTTGGCTGTTCCTCTACACTTTTCGTATCGTACAGACATTTTACTCACTCCCTTTACTCACTCTCTTTACTCACTCCCTTTACTCATTCTCTTTACTCACTATCTTTACTCACTCTCTTTACTCACTCCCTTTACTCACTCCCTTTACTCATTCCCTTTACTCATTACCTTTACTCTCTCCCTTTACATACTTTCTTTACTCACGCCCTTTACTCACTTCCTTTACACACTCCCTTTACATATCCCTTTACACATTCCCTTTGCTCACTACCTTTACTCACCCCTTCTACTCACTTCCTTTACTCACTCTCTCTACAGTCACTGCAAATTGGTGCATATTTCCTGAATTTGAACATATTCAGCATTCCATGGGAATCTCGATATATGACACCTATAAACGGGCACTCTCCCGCTGTTTATGCTTCACCTCGACACCGCAAGGTACAAGAAGAACAATATGGCATAAGATGACAGGATAAGACAATAAATTGACTTCTTCCCACAATTAACTGATATTAGATCAAGTTGGTGAATAAATTTGATTATAAATTGATCTCTCCTACAATTATCTGATATCTTCTTCTTCTGCGTTCATGCGGATTTTTTTTCTCGGATGTGACTGCGTTGTGCCTGTTTACAGCAGAGCTGCGTTCTTGCGCCGTTAGGCCGACACATCCGACTTCTGCGGGCATTTGTTGACCGGGTTAACCTTCCCGGGGCAATTATCTGATATAAGAACAGGTTCCGGTATGTTTCATGGATTTAATTATAAATTGTCTGTCCCTACAGTTGTCTTATATAAGACTACGTCGATGTATGTTTCATGAATGTGATTATACATTGATCTTTCCCTACATCTGGCGTATTTTTCTGGAAACGTTCATAACTTGACCCGTCCACACAGCAGTCGGATACACGACCAAGCTGAAGTACTTCTCTCCGCTGGTCATCCTCTGTATCATACCCTGCATCGTGCTGCTCCTGCGGAAACGACCCGAAGGGAGCGAGCATGATGACTCCACAGGTTTGTGCTGTGCTCACGTGTGTCCCGTTAAGCTTTTGCTGTGTTCGCGTGTGTTAGGTCAAGTTTGTTGCCGTGTTCATGTTTGTGAAGTGCGGTTTGTTATGTATTAATGCTTGTGAAGTGAAGTTATTTTTTTTTGCTGTGTTCATGTTTGTGAAGTGAAGTTTGTTGTCGTGTTAATGTTTGTGAAGTGAAGTTTGTTGCTGTGTTCATGTATATCAGGATAAGTTTGTTGCTGTTTTGATGTGTAAGGTCACGTTTGGTACTGCGTTTATTGCGAATTAATGCTTATAGTTAAATCCTAATTACTGCTGTTTTAGCTGCTGTTTTAGCTGCAGTTTTAGCTGCTGTTTTAATTGCTGCTTGTTATAGTTGCTGTTTCAGCTGCTGATTTAACTGCTGCTTTAGCTGCTGTTTTAATTGCTGTTTGTTTTAGTTGCTGTGTTACCTGCTGCTTTAACCAATATATGTTCCTTATTATTCACAGATCGTTGTTCAGCATAATTATTCTAGCAGTTTGATTATATCGTCAAGTGACACGCCGCCTTTAAAGAATATGTAAACATGCGTTGGCTTCTATAGTCGCTGTGTTGTAATATCCTCGTGGTTTGTTTGTTTTGTTTCCTCGTTGTGTTGTAATATCCTCGTGGTTTGTTTGTTTTGTTTCCTCGTTGTGTTGTAATATCCTCGTGGTTTGTTTGTTTTGTTTCCTCGTTGTGTTGTAATATCCTCGTGGTTTGTTTGTTTTGTTTCCTCGTTGTGTTGTAATATCCTCGTGGTATGTTTGTTTTGTTTCCTCGTTGTGTTGTAATATCCTCGTGGTTTGTTTGTTTTGTTTCCTCGTTGTGTTGTAATATCCTCGTGGTTTGTTTGTTTTGTTTCCTCGTTGTGTTGTAATATCCTCGTGGTTTGTTTGTTTTGTTTCCTCGTTGTGTTGTAATATCCTCGTGGTTTGTTTGTTTTGTTTACTCGTTGTGTTGTAATATCCTCGTGGTTTGTTTGTTTTGTTTCCTCGTTGTGTTGTAATATCCTCGTGGTTTGTTTGTTTTGTTTCCTCGTTGTGTTGTAATATCCTCGTGGTTTGTTTGTTTTGTTTCCTCGCTGTGTTGTAATATCCTCGTGGTGTGTTTGTTTTGTTTCCTCGTTGTGTTGTAATATCCTCGTGGTTTGTTTGTTTTGTTTCCTCGCTGTGTTGTAATATCCTCGTGGTGTGTTTGTTTTGTTTCCTCGTTGTGTTGTAATATCCTCGTGGTTTGTTTGTTTTGTTTCCTCGTTCGCTGGCTTTGAACTCAAGCCTAGTCCATGCACGTACTACTGCTTCTAGTGTACTGGACGGATGTTTGTGCGTGCATTAGCTTTCCCTATTACCAGTGTCCCTCGCCATCAGGCAAACTCATTTTGACTTCTGAGGTACTTGTAGTTTACTCCCCCAAGTCAAGGACGAGAAGTCAGCAATTTACTCCAACTGACCGGTGTAGGGGTTAAACCCGCTACATCAGCATCAGCACACCGGAAGTTTAAGTGCGAGCGTTCTTATCCGTTCGGCCATACTGACCTCCATCCCCATAGTGTAATTTCCCATTTAATGTAGATGTATCTTGAAGAACCTACAGAATAAGACACGGGGAACAAGGACACTCGATGAATGTAGGTGTACTCTTGAAGAACCTAAAGAATAAGACACATGGAACAAGGAAACTCGATGAATGTAGGTGTACTCTTGACGAACCTAAAGAATAAGACACATGGAAAAAGGAAATTCGCTGAATGTAGGTGTACTCTTGAAGAACCTAAAAAATAAGACCCATGGAAAAAGGAAATTCGCTGAATGTAGGTGTACTCTTGAAGAACCTAAAGAATAAGACCCATGGAAAAAGGAAATTCGCTGAATGTAGGTGTACTCTTGAAGAACCTAAAGAATAAAACACATGGAACAAGGAAACCCGCTGAATGTAGGTGTAATCTTGAAGAACGAACGATCGAACGAACGAACTTTATTTTAAAAGGGTAACAAATTGGGCACGCAGGCCCATCTTACATTCGGCCCTTTCAATCACGCATCTTTCATTCATTAAATGTGCATGTTACATTTACATAGGGAGAAAAAAACACTTTGTCAAATGGATTTTGTAAGCATAAACAATGCATATTACGCATGATACATTCACATGGGAAAAAAAACATTGTCAAATGAAAGTTATAAACATAAACAGTGCATATTGCAATGTTGTGAGGACACATCCCCCATCCACCCTCACATCCCGCAGCCACCCACACATCCTGCAGCCACCCACACATCCCCCACCAACCACACCTCCCCTACCCACCCAGACATACCTCCACGCATTCACACAGATCCAGGCAAAAATAATGCCGCCACCCACCCACTGATGCCCCACCCACATACATTTCCCCACCCACATACACATTCCCTACCCATCCCATAAGACACACACACACACACCCACCCACATATTCTTCACCAACCACCCACACACCCGAAACCATCCAGCAAAACACACATCACAAAACCACACACACATACCCCCGCGAACCCACACATCCCGCACCTATCTACACACACATCCCGCACCCTCACAATTTTCCCCACCCACCGACACACACACATATCAGCCAACCTACACCCACAAATACACACATCCCCCACCCATAAACTCATCTCTCACACACATCCACCCACTCACGTACTCATCCATCAACCACTCACACCCACACATCATCCACCCGCCCATCAACACAAGCATCTCTCATCTACCCTCCCACCCACACACACCCCAACCACCCAGCCAAACACACATCCCCCATCCTCACATACATCCTTCATCCACCTGCACATCTCACACCTCCCCCACCTTTCACACACCTCCCCTCCCACACAAAACTCCACCCATAAACACATCCCCCGCACACACATCTCCCACATGCATTCCCCATACATATCCCTGCCCACACATCTCTCACCCACACACACATCTCCCCCACCCACCCACACATCTCCCACCTACAAACATCCTCACCACGCATACATACATCCTCCACCTACTCACATTTACCCCATCCACATTCACACACTCCCACCCACACAGACATCCCATTGACAGACACCCCCCCCCCCCCCAAGACACTCATCCTCCACACCCATTGCACACCCATCCCCAACTCATACAATCTCCTACACACCAATTCACCCACCCAAATACACATTCCCTACCCACACCCCAACCCACTAACACCCACATAATTCCAACCATCCTCCCAAATATCCCCCCCCCCCACACACACACACATCCCTCACACACACATACATCCCCCACCGACTACACATACCTTCACTCATCCACACATCACCCATCAACCCATACACATCCCCCACACACAACCCCTCCACACATACATTCCCCCCCCCCCCCCCACACACACACACATCCTTGACATACACACCCACACACACATCCTCACATCTAGACACATACATGATGCCTCACATGATCACTGAAACTAATAAGAACAAACTCCCACACTTTACACACAGTTGAGACACTGACGATTGTCGTGAGCATTCTTTGCAAAAATTGTAAAAAGTGGAGAAAAAAATTGTATATACATTGTGTAGCGTAAAATGTAGTGATGCAATTCAACTCTCTCTCTCTCTCTCTCTCTCTCTCTCTCTCTCTCTCTCTCTCTCTCTCTCTCTCTCTCTCTCTCTCTCTCTCTCTCTCTCTCTCTCTCTCTCTCTTTTATTTTTTTACACACACACACACTCTCACACTCATTCACTTTCTCTCTCTCTCTCTCTCACTCACACTCACTAACTCTCTCACTCACTCTACAGTAATTTACATGTGTTCATTTTATGCATGTTAAAATCAAGTGGCATTCAAAATGATAATATGAAAATGAGAATACAAAAAAAATATGGAACAGCATGTTAGATGACATGCGTGCGCTCAACTCTCTCTCTCTCTCTCTCTCTCTCTCTCTCTCTCTCTCTCTCTCTCTCTCTCTCTCTCTCTCTCTCTCTCTCTCTCTCTCCTCTCTCACACACGTACACACACAGTGACCCACACACAACATACACACGCAAATACGCACATATACCCACGCACATACAAACACCTATACACATCCACAAACTTACGCACACGTACTCACATAACACACGAATACACACTCCCTCGCATACACTGCATGCATGTGTACCTAAAGAGTAAGACACGTGGAACAAGGAAACTCGCTGAATGTAGATGTACTCTTGAAGAACCTAAAGAGTATAAGACACACGGAACAAGGAAACTCGCTAAATGTAGGTGTACTCTTGAAGAACCTAAAGAATAAGACACATGGAATAAGGATACCCGCTGAATGTAGTTGTACTCTTGAAGAACCTACAGAATAAGACACATGTAACAAGGGAACTCGCTGAATATAGGTGTACTCTTGAAGAACCTAAAGAACAAGACACATGGAACAAGGAAACTCGATGAATGTAGGTGTACACTTAAAGAACCTAATGAACAAGACACATGGAACAAGGAAACTCGATGAATGCAGGTGTACTCTTGAAGAACCTAAAGAACAAGACACATGGAACAAGGAAACTCGATGATTGTAGGTGTACTCTTAAAGAACCTAACGAATAAGACACATAGAACAAGAAAACCCGCTGAATGTAGGTGAACTTTTGAAGAACCTAAGAAATAAGACACATGGAACAAGGAAACTTGCTGAATGTAAGTGTACTCTTGAAGAACCTAAAGAATAAGACAGATGGAACAAGGATACCCGCTGAATGTAGGTGTACTCTTGAAGAACCTAAAGAATAAGAATTATGAAACAAGGAAACCCGCTGAATGTAGGTGTACTATTGAAGAACCTAAAGAATAAGACACATGGAACAAGGAAACTCGCTGAATGTAGATGTACTCTTGAAGAACCTAAGGAATAAGACACAATGAATAAGGAAACTCGCTGAATGTAGGTGTACTATTGAAGAACCTAAGAAATAAGACACATGGAACAAGGAAACTCGATGAATGTTGTTGTACTCTTGAAGAACCTAAAGAATAAGACACATGGAACAAGGAAACTCGATGAATGTTGTTGTACTCTTGAAGAACCTAAAGAATAAGACACATGGAACAAGGAAACTCGATGAATGTTGTTGTACTCTTGAAGAACCTAAAGAATAAGACACATGGAACAAGGAAACTCGATGAATGTTGTTGTACTCTTGAAGAACCTAAAGAATAAGACACATGGAACAAGGAAACTCGATGAATGTAGGTGTACTCTTGAAGAACCTAAAGAATAAGACACATGGAACAAGAAAACCGAAGGAGGGTAGTGGCTAGAACACTTGCCTTTCCACATCGTGGTTACGTGTTCGAACCTCCTCGAGGTGGAACTTAAACATTGATTTAGGCTCCCGGGTTGACCCATCCTAAAATTGGCTCAAGGACATGTCCTGATCTGTACAGATGACCGGCTAGATACTGGACACATCGGCTAATTGACCGCCCTCTGGTATTCATAATTTTTTTGTGTACGCATATACTTTACAGGACATGGCTGTGACATTAGCATCTTTCAGCTGATTGTTGATTTCTTGGCAAGTTTACGCTCAGTAGTTTTCCATTGCTTTCTGAGTATTCATAATTTCAAAGCTGAAATAATTGTCACTCTCTTATTTCATCACCTTTCACCTATGACCTAGAAAGGTCATGGCACATTTCTCATGTGGTTTCAATGTGTGTTACCCAACGCCTTTTCTTGGTTCACTAGTTCAGTTAGTTGCATAAATTTTACAGCAGTGCTTCCCAAATATTTCACTTTCGCGGACCGACATAACATTTTCCTTTTGCACCAGGCACCGGTGCCGTTTAAAATAATTTCTCCTTGTAATCTGGAATTTTATATGACCTCAATATACATTTTAATATAAATATAAGATTTAACATAATTGTGGGTGTTGTCCCGGGGCGCTAAATACTGCTCCATAATGTTACCTACTGGATGGCGGTGATTTATTTAATGGTGGTCCCATTTTCGTGAGTAAAAATTTTATTGTAGAGATTTACAAATAAAAAAAATAAAAAATAAAATTCAAATCTCAAAACTACATGTAGGTCTTCTTGTAACGGTGTGTATACTCGTATACACCGACTGTAATGAACACCAATATAAAATAAAAATAAATTATGTCTTGAAAAACGATACAAAATCAGATTCTAAACAAACTGACTAAATTACAGTATGATGTAATAAAATGATTTAATGATCATCTGCTAACGGTAACTATTTAATGCGAGGAGTGGGCCTGATTATTATTTACAAGCTTATCAAATCGTGGTTCGATTGTAGACAGCGCTACCTGCAAAGGAGAACAAATTTCCATACTGTTTCTGTATTTTGTCTTAATAATGCTCATTGACGAGAAAGAAATACTCTTCTTTCAAGTTGTCTTTGTATCGGTATCTCACATACACCATCAGAATTGCCAAGCTGGCAACGTCCGTGCTTTCGTTCAGCTGTAATGAAAAATACTTTGCAGATGTATCACTGGCTTAGACGATGGCAAAACGCATTATAATCGTACAATAAAAATCACGCATGTTCTGCATCTTATGACAATCAGTAAATTATAATGTGCATCTTTCTCACTTTTCATCACGTAGGAAACAAAAGAAACGCACGTCGTCAACAAACAAATGTTGTCGATCGGGCCGGCCTTTAGTATCGGTCTCAGCTGGTTACTATTTTTAACTTTCCCATTGAACTAATGATTCGCTTCTCCTTAAAAATAAATACTCCTTGGGATATGTGGCTGCAGGCTCAATTTATTTTAAAATTAAATCACCATAAAAACGGTACGGATATCATGTTTTTTTATAAGAGCAATCTTGTTTTTAAAAAGTTCTAAACAATCCTCAAAGGAGAAAATATTTAACTTTTTTTTTTAATGTTTTCAACTCACACTGCGGACCGGCAAAGAAAGGCTCGGGTACCGGCCGCGGTCCGCGGACCACCACTTTGGGAAGCACTGCTTTACAGGACGTCTCGGTCAATTCCAGCATTTTTGGGATGTTCGTGTTTCTTTGGCAAATTTACATTCTGTAGTTTGCCGTTGCTTTCTGAACGACCGGCACACATACCATTGTATGTAAACCAACGTAAAGCGGCCTGCTGTCAAATCGCGAGGAAGATGTGTTTCGAACGCTGTATGCGGGATTACGAAATTTCGAGAAGCGGGCTTAGTTCACTAGTAACAATGTGTCAAACTGGGAGTCGCGGTTAATTAGTGGCTGACACACCTGCCTGTCGCCTTTGTGGCAGGTGTTCGAATCCATTCAAAGTGTTGAATTTTGTATTTGGTGTGTTGATTTGGCATGTGAACCAAGCCTAAAATGGAGACCAGAAGTAAAGGCGGCCGGGAGATATCAATCACATCATCCAGTTCCGTTCTAGGATTCAATCACGGCCTCAGATAACATTTGTTGTGCGGCTTCTGTTGTTGTAGCAGATGTATTTTTCTTGTTGTGTGTGTGCTAACGAAAACTTTGTAGCCGCAACGTGAATTCTGTCATTGTGATTGTGTTCTTGCGGAGCTGACCAATCTCACTGTCCTTGCTTGTTGATCTGCTCATGATATTTATTTGACATCCCAGGTCAGATCTTAGTCAGATATGAATGAGCTACCGTATGACAGTAGACGGTACTACCGGCTTTCTGTTGGCGCCGAATGTTGGCCGGCGCTCATCAAACCCGACACCTCACATTGTGCCAGCGGCTTCAGGTCGAGGAGGGCAAATGTGAGGGTACAAGCCTTACCCTAGGAAATGCAATCTAAAGACTATGCCATGACAGGGCAGACCAGGCCCTATGACCTGTTCGGCAACAGGTCTAATATGGAAGCTCCGACAGGCGAACAGTTAGAGCATTGCTTTGCTGATCCGGTAGCTTTTGCAGCTTGTCTTGTTCCAGATGTATTGGTGTTACCTTTCCTCTGGAGTAAACTAGGCAGACCGAGAGAGGGATCATGCTTCATGGGCAACACATGGTCTCTACAGTTCAGCCGCTGCGTTGTGTATAACTCCACTTTACAAATTATGGTCTGTCAAGATGGTCAGGCGCCACTGGTTATTTGGCATGACACTTTAACGCCAAGAAAACTGCAAGAGAGAGAGAGAGAGAGAGAGAGAGAGAGAGAGAGAGAGAGAGAGAGAGAGAGAGAGAGAGAGAGAGAGAGAGAGAGAGAGAGAGAGAGAGAGAGAGAGATTTGTGCACGATATACATACGTATTTTGAGAGTTCATACTTTAAGTTTATTTCATCCCATCTTGTTCCTCTTGTATCTTACGGTGTCGAGGTGAAGCATAAACAGCGGGAGCGTGCCAGCTTATGGGTTTCATATATCAAGATTCCCATGGACTCTGGTATTCCCTCTGTCCATCGTGTACATGGTCAGCCTCTTCTCTTAGTTCCCATTGGTCTGTAATCATTGCTTGGTGTGGCAGTTATTATTGCATTAAATTAATAAATAGTTTCATAACGAATACATAATTTTAATTTGTTTGTTTTATTCTTGAAACAATACCATCCCTGCCAGATGTGATGTCCACCGGCAGTATCACACAAGAGGACGAAGGTGAAGATAATATGTCGGATGACAAAAGCTTCTGAGACAACAGATGTTCACTTCTATGGCAGTAGATTACAGGACTGGACAGACCGCTGTAGACATCTCTACCCACAAATCTCCACGACATACACAATTGTGTCACAGATACACTGTTTGAAATTCCTTTCACCGGCCTTGCGGGGTAGTTAGTTGGAATAAATATAAATATTATGTGTTCTCCACATGACGTCGATATCAATCCCTGGTTGATATTTTTTTAGCGATTTTACCTTAGTAGTTCGCCATTGCTTTATGGACCAGAATCCAACGTTTAAATTCAAATTAATGCCGGAGTAAGGGTTAAAGTCCTTACTTTGCCATCAGCTCATCAGAAATTTAAGCGCGAAGCTTTTAACCTGCCGGCCACGTCGGCCTCTCAGGCCTATATGGCGTATAGTCAGAACATTGAGTAAAGGACCTTTCTATACGATGTGAAATATATGGTGCTAGAGCCAGATTTGTACAAAGTACTGAGCGCTCTGTGGGTGATGTCATCAGTATCTGCGGCCGCCTTTACTTCCCAAGACTCCCCCTGACAACCATGGTAGGCTGGGGCGACGTGGAAGCCGTGGTAGGCTGGGGCGACCTGGGAGCCGTGGTAGTCTGGGGCGACCTGGGAGCCGTGGTAGGCTGGGGCGACCTGGGAGCCGTGGTAGGCTGGGGCGACCTGGGAGCCGTGGTAGGCTGGGGCGACCTTGATGCCGTGGTAGGCTGGGGCGACCTGGGAGCCGTGGCAGGCTGGGGCGACCTGGGAGCCATGGTAGTCCGGGGCGACCTTGGTGCCGTGGCAGGCTGGGGCGACCTGGGAGCCGTGGCAGGCTGGGGCGACCTTGGAGCCAAGGTACGTTTTAACAATTGGAATCCACCCAGATACGGATTGAATCCTTCACCACCAGGCCGGTAGGCGAGCGGTCAGTCACCACAATAGAACGGCTCCCATTTGTTGTATACGAGCTGGTTTCAGATGTAAAACCTTACAAGTGTGCTAAACATGACAATAACCATACCATTGCCTTGTAACCTGTCAATATTGTTGTTAGTGACGTCAAGAGTGTTAAGCACGTGAAATCACAGTGCAGACCAACACGGTGATGACATAAGGAACATTTAAAGATGGCCACCCCATTATTGACAAGCAGCAAAGAGGAGCAGCGTTATGTTATCCATTGTTTTTTTTTATCATTGAAGAGGTGAAACCTATAGAAAGTAATCGGTGAATGAAGGTCCAGTATGGAGATGCATGCCTGTCAGTCCAATCAGTGTATAAGTGGAGTAGGAAGTTTCAAAACGGAGTGACTCCTGTGACAGACTGCATATCCTGTGACAGACGTTCAAAACACAGCTGCGAGCGATTTTGAAGCAGACCGCCTTGCATTGGTTTTCATACAATGGCATGAGTGCCGGCCGTTCAGAAAGCAATGGCAAACTACTGAACGTTAACTTGCCAAGAAATCACAAAGAGCTAAACAATGATTTTATTAACTGCGACGCCCTGTAAAGAATATGCAACTAACTAACTAGTCCCAAATCTGTATAGACCATTTGGCACTTGAGGAGTTGGGGACAATATCACACTGCCCTACTTCAATTCCCAGTACATCTCATTGTACCAATACTTACCTGGATCAATTAAATGGATCGATACGTGTTCCAACCCACGACCACAGCCGGCAGGCGTACCTCTATCCACTACACCAACTCGATTCACTAATGTGAATGCAGATGCTTTAGGAAAATGATGTGCGTACGGGATGGAGTCTCCTTATTCTTCTCTCCTCTTCCGAGGGGTGTGTGTGGCACCGAGTTATGCACCTCACAGGACAGTGTGTGGCACCGAGCTATGGATCTCACAGGACAGTGTGTGGCACCGAGCTATGCACCCCACATGACAGTGTGTGGCACCGAGCTATGCACCTCACAGGACAGTGTGTAGCAGCGAGCTATGCACCTCACAGGACAGTGTGTGGCCCGAGCTATACACCTCACAGGACAGTGTGTGGCCCCGAGCTATGCACCTCACAGGACAGTGTGTCCCACTTCGGCACGTATTTGTGTCTGGTGTGCTGCCTCTAGACAGATTCCGTCCCAGGTCACGTGTTCTATCTACCCGTGGTTGGTTGTCTTTCCTAATGATTGTGTCATTGCAGCAGCCATATAGCCTACAGTTTGCGATATTTAGCTTACGTGTTGTTTTTTTATTTTAATTTTTAACACGCATAGCGTTCACGTGGGATCTGCAGTTATTCGCCCTTATCCGAGACGGTTAGGTATATGATATTCAATATGTAATTGCTTGAGAGTATGGTGTATGTTTAATGACTGTGCAGTGTTTGAAAATATTGCCGGTCCAAGTTTTGTATTTACCTATTATGTTGCATGTTCTTTACAGAGGGTGAATACAAAACTTGGACCGGGAATAATTTCAAACACTGCACACTCTTTAAAAATACACCCTGTACATACGCAGACCATACAACACCACTTTGGTCAGTGATCAATGTTGAAAGCGTGTCTAGTTTAGGCTGGTCACAGTCATGAGACCCTCCTCAAGGTCATCCTCCAGAGATCAGTTGAGGGTGAACGAAGAAGGGGAAGGCAGAGCAAAGGCAGAGAGGGACTGGTAACATTAAAACATGGACAGGATGTAGTGCCTGTTGGTGAGGACAGAGGAAAGTGGGTCACTGCCTGCTGATGCTTCTTTCATAACCCACTACGACCCACATCCTGGGTTATGGGATGAGACGATGATGATGATGACACACATCATCATCAATATCATCTGAACATCCTCATGATAAGAGTTGCGCTGCACTGCTTCGTCAAGTCTTTAGCTAAGTACATCCAGCCTTCTTAAAGCATTGTTTCGGGTTTGTTTTAACCAGCCTTTGGCAGTCCTCCAGTCTACCTCTACAAGACAGCAGGTTTGTGTATCTCTTCGCCTGGTCCCTAGTCTTTGACTGTCCCCAGTCTACCTCTACAAGACAGCAGGTGTGTGTCTCTCTTCGCCTGGTCTCTAGCCTTTGGCAGTCCCCAGTCTACCTACAAGACAGCAGGTTTGTGTCTCTCTTCGCCTGGTCCCTAGTCTTTGACTGTCCCCAGTCTACCTACAAGACAGCAGGTTTGTGTCTCTCTTCGCCTGGTCCCTAGCCTTTGACTGTCCCCAGTCTACCTACAAGACAGCAGGTTTGTGTCTCTCTTCGCCTGGTCCCTAGTCTTTGACTGTCCCCAGTCTACTCTACAGGACAGCAGGTTTGTGTCTCTCTTCGCCTGGTCCCTAGTCTTTGACTGTCCCCAGTCTACCTACAAGACAGCAGGTTTGTGTCTCTCTTAACCTGGTCCCTATTCTTTGACTGTCCCCAGTCTACCTACAAAACAGCAGGTTTGTGTCTCTCTTCGCCTGGTCCCTAGTCTTTGACTGTCCCCAGTCTACCTACAAGACAGCAGGTTTGTGTCTCTCTTCGCCTGGTCCCTAGTCTTTGACTGTCCCCAGTCTACCTACAAGACAGCAGGTTTGTTTCTCTCTTCTCCTGGTCCCTAGCCTTTGACTGTCCCCAGTCTACCTACAAGACAGCAGGTCTGTGTCTCTCTTCGCCTGGTCCCTAGTCTTTGACTGTCCCCAGTCTACCTACAAGACAGCAGGTCTGTGTCTCTCTTCGCCTGGTCCCCAGCCTTTGGCAGTCCCCAGTCTACCTACAAGACAGCAGGTTTATGTCTCTCTTCGCCTGGTCCCTAGTCTTTGACTGTCCCCAGTCTACCTCTACAAGACAGCAGGTGTGTGTCTCTCTTCACCTGGTCTCTAGCCTTTGACAGTCCCCAGTCTACCTACAAGACAGCAGGTTTGTGTCTCTCTTCGCCTGGTCCCTAGTCTTTGACTGTCCCCAGTCTACCTACAAGACAGCAGGTTTTCGTCTCTCTTCGCCTGGTCCCTAGTCTTTGACTGTCCCCAGTCTACCTCTACAAGACAGAAGGTGTGTGTCTCTCTTCACATGGTCTCTAGCCTTTGACAGTCCCCAGTGTACCTACAAGACAGCAGGTTTGTCTCTCTCTTCGCCTGGTCCCTAGCCTTTGACTGTCACCAGTCTACCTCTACAAGACAGCAGGTTTGTGTCTCTCTTCGCCTGGTCCCTAGTCTTTGACTGTCCCCAGTCTACCTACAAGACTGCAGGTTTGTGTCTCTCTTCGTCTGATCCTAACATTTGACCTGTTATGAAGGTTGGTCGCAGTGGATCTCCAACAATGACTGCTATATTGTATAACACCTAGTGCATTGAAGTAGATCCTCTCTCCTGTTCAACCCTGTTTGATGTAGAATGTTTGTTGACTACGAGAAGCGTCTGCCTGGCTGGCTAGAACTCCGAGCTCCATTCGGAAGGCGAGGGTTCGAGGTGATATTGTCTGGGGGGGGGGGGGGGGGGGGGGAAGAACACCCTAGCAGAACACCCATCACAGTTTCCTGAGATCTCAAGAGCCAGGTGCCTTAATTCCTCAGGCTAAAGACCTCCGCCTCTCCTCCTCTCTCTTCTGCCTACACCCCAAGGTACTCTAGACAGTAGTGATTGCCCACTACTGATCGACCGTAGAAATCGCCTTCATTCCTGATGTAATCTCGCAGTTGTTGTTCTTTGATTTTATATATATTGTATATCGTGTTGTGTATATGCGAACTTCTGTGACGACGGACCAATACGAATTTTATGTTTATTACAACTTGTAATTATATGCATTGCAGCATGGACATAAAAGCAATTAGCAATAACACTATTGTCATATTTTTGTTATGTTTGTATATTTATTATATTATAAATATAACTTGTTAAGGTATACACATGTTTGTGGCATGTCCTTTACAATACACCGCAATCAACCACAGCATTTTTGGTTGTTGGTATTTTTACAGGCAATTTTACTTTCAGCAAATTGGCGTTGCTTCTTAAACGACCGACGCTTATTTCATTGTGAAAATCGACTCTAGACGGCTTACTTTAAAATCGCCTACGGCTGATTTTAAAAACTGTGTGCTGTTGTTGTTTGTCTATCAAGAATGATGATGACCATTTATTTCATTCAGTGGGGTTGAAAGTATGGAGCCGTGAGTTCTAAGATGGCTGATAAGTCCTATTTTGGCTCGAACTATTCTTTGAAAATGTGGGCAAAGAATGCTTTGACGATCAAGGAGGAGGATCTCCTGCAGTGGTTTCTCTGTCCAGCCTTTTTTTTTACAGCTCTTGCAGTCCTATTTGCTTCACAAGCGACTGCACCCTTGTGTAATGATGTACGCCACGAAATTCGGTCTTTGGCAGCAGTCTCCCAGGTTTCAATATGGATTCTAAAAAGCTTTCAGCGAAATTTTCAGTGTCTTTAAAGCGTTTCCTCTGGCCGCCTTGGCAGCGTTTACCACAACGCAGCTCGCTGTAAAAGAATCGTTTAGGGAGCCTGTGATCTGGCATACGAGTTAAGTAACCAGCCCAGCTAATCTGATTCTTCATTAGTAGAGTGTGAATACTAGGCATGGACGCTCTTTCTAGAACTTCAGTGTCTGGATACTTGTGATTGATTGATTTATTGATTGATTGATTTAGGAACCGACATCACAGCATTCGGGGCATTCCCATAAGCGCTCCGACTCCATCATCAGCAGCCAGCGAAGAGTTCCAACACTAATAGTTCCAGTAGCAATCTGATTATATGTCCGTCGGGCCTTTCCTCTGAGCGTCGAGCGTCGGCCAGATCCCCTCGTCACACCTCGTTGCCTCATTCTTACCAGACTATGGTGATCCATTTGCTCTTATGAGGTGTACACGTGCTCCTACAAGGCCGCAACCACGTCTGCCTTGTCATGTATCAATACTCCACCAAGGTTTGCTGAGCCAGCCAATCTGTCCACCTGTTCATTCCCCAGCACACCGGTATGCCCCGGAGAAAAGATCCAGGTGATCTTTGCGACCCGTGATATCCGAAGCGAAGCAAGACACACTGCACGAAGCCTGCCTGTCCTCACCCTCCTCAGCGTGCTTTCTGAGTCAGTTACAATCACAATGTGTATGTGTGTATCGTATTCTCCATCTAGCGGAAAACTGCACTGACCGCTCCACCTCCATTCTTAAGCTAGATGCTGTTTCATTATACGCCAGGCTCTCCTGCACCAAACGTCGACCATTAGCTTTTGCTAAGTATCCCCAGGCACTTCTCCTACCTCTCAACACCGAACCATCCATGTAGATAATCACATCACCCGGGCGAGCAATATCCTGAATTAGTTGTTGGATTTCCACTTCCGTGGCCCCTTCTGGCCACTCCCTGCACTCCCGACTCAATGTGATTATAACTTTGCACAAGTCTGCCTGCTCCGCTGGCACTCTGACCTACTCCTCTCCTCGCCTGATGTTCTCCAAGGGGCACACCTGTCCGATCGTATCCTCCGCTTGAGCCATCTATGATTTCCCTCTTATCAGTCTCTGACCCTTAACTTCGCCCAGCGCCTCATGCAACGAGTGATCTGTGTCTGCAGCTACTCTGAGGTATGCCTTTGCCTGCATCACCTTGTGCCTACCAGCAACAGTCGGCAGACCAAGCATGTAACGCATATCACTACTGGGGTGTCTTTGGTGCATCCCATAATGACCCGCATAGCTTCTGGATTCTTGTCTTGCCTTTTAATCTTCAATAGCTTCCTAATGCAGACTGTGTGGAAGTGGTTTAATTTCC
This sequence comes from Cepaea nemoralis, assembly GCA_014155875.1. Classification (NCBI taxonomy): domain Eukaryota; kingdom Metazoa; phylum Mollusca; class Gastropoda; order Stylommatophora; family Helicidae; genus Cepaea; species Cepaea nemoralis. The sequence continues at coordinate 32,945 of JACEFZ010006303.1, read as the reverse complement.
TAGCGTGTCGCTGATAGACAGTCCAGGTTTCACAAGCATATATCAGTGTGGATAATACCACTGCTTTATAGACTTTCAGCTTTGTTTGCAGGCTTATCCCATTTTTGTCCCATACATTCTTGTACAGTATACCAAAGGCCACACTGGCCTTGGAGATTCTTGCATTCACTTCGTCATCAATTGTGGCAGCTTGTGACACAGTGCTGCCAAGACAGGTGAATTTGTTCACAACACTTAGTCCATGCCATTCACTTTGATGTTCGGCACGGTGTGATTATTCCCCGGAGCTGGCTGGTACATAACTACAGTCTTTTCCAAGTTGATATTGAGCTCAAAGTTGGCAAGGCATATGAGAAAGCTGAAACATTATGTTGCATGTCCACCTCTGAGTTGGCGTATAGAGCGCAATTATCAGTAAACAGGAGCTCTCTGACGGTGTCGCTGCTAGTTTTGGTCTTGGCTTTCAGCCTTCTGAAATTGAACAACTTTCCATCCATGCGGTAGTTGATGTCTATTCCAATGTCGTTGTTCTCGAAGGCATTCGTCAGCGTAGCTGAAAACATGAGGCTGAACAGTGTTGGTGCCAGGACACCTCCTTGCTTCACTCCATTGGTGACAGGAAAGGGCTCAGACAATTCACCATTTTCCTGTACTCTTGCCTGCTTACCACCATGAAATAGCCGCACTATTTGGACAAACGTTTGTGGACAGCCATATTTCGCCACAATCTTCCACAGTCCTTCTCTGCCGATTGTATCAAAAGCCTTGGTAAGGTCAATGAAAGTGGAGAACATTTCGAGTTCTGTTCCTGACATTTCTCTTGCAGCCAGCGAAAATCATGCCAACAGTTCATCGTTCTTTTCTGAAGCAACATTGACACTCAGGAAGACGACCTTGATCGATATCGGCTGTGAGGTGATTGAGAAGAATTCTGGCGAGTATCTTCCCTGCAACTGAGAGCAAGGAGATGCCTCGGTGGTTGTCACAGGATTGACGGTTTCCTTTACATTTGTAAAGGTGGACTATTGACGCGTCCTTGAAATCTTGTGGCATGGTCTCGTTCACCCTTGGCTATAAAGACTTAGTGAAGCTGCTCTATTAGGACTGGTCCGCCTGCCTTGTATATCACTGCTGGGATGGAGTCATGATCAGGCGCCTTACCGCTGGAAAATTGCTGCATAGCTTTAAAAACTGTGTATCGTGGTTGCGACACTGAGCGCGCTGTTCCAAACCCACAGACGCAGGCTCCTAAGTTATGCACACTCTACATAAAGTAGTCATTCGAGGGCAAAGAAAGCCGAACTTTATTTTTAATGGATTACAAATTGGGCTTGCAGGCCTGTCTTATATTCGGCCCTTCCAACACCGTATCTTCCTCACATCAATTATATACCATCTATGCTAAAGTCACATGTTAGTCAGATATGACTGAGCTACCGTGTGATATTGCCGGTCTCCGTAGCGAAGGCGTTACGGACGCTGTTCGTGATCCCACATACCCACGTTCATAACACAGCTGCACACGATTTGGCATCAGACCGCGTTGCGCCATTATTTTACTAAATGGTATGGGTGCCGGTCTTTCAGAAATCAATGACAAACTACTGAACATAAACTTGCCAAGACATCCAACAGCAATAAATGCTTGTGTTGACTGCAAACTTCATGTAAAGGATATGCAACTAACTTTGTAAACTAACCCTACGACAGTAGACGGTACGTGTGATACATGTACATTTGATGTCTACGAGGGCTTCCAGGATAAACAAGAGAAGTTTCAGTAGCTCTTGACCTGGAAGATGCGTATAAGAGGGTCAGGTATGATCGGTTGATATACACACTGTCGGATATGGAAGTCTGCCCTTGCCTTGTTAGATGGGTTGCGGCACTCCTCTATGAGCGTAAGGTTGTACTGCGCATGGGTTCATGGACTTCTGATCCCTGCACTATTACACCTGGGTTGCCACAGGGATCTGTCATGTCTGCAGTGCTCTTTAATATCTACACCAGCAAACACGCAGCTATTGAGACACTAGGTGTGGGTAGAATCTTGACATTTGCAGATGATGTGCTGGTGTGCAGACAGGGCGACAGGACCAGTTTGACTGAAGACTTATAGGTGGCAGTAAACAGGGTGGCGGAGTGAGGGGCCGTTATAAACCCAGATAAAGCATCAGTTGTGTAGTACTCCCTTTATAACCGGATCGTCAAGGCAGATGTCCAAGGTATTATATTGAAAGGATGTCCTCTTAGTAGAGAGAGCAAATTGAAGCACTTGGGTTTCACCTTTGACAGGTGTTTGTCTTATAAGGATCACGTGGAGGCTTTGGTGATGAAGGCTGGTAAGGGATTTAATGCACTGAGGGCGATGGCAGTAACCGGGGTAGAGCAGAGGATGCTGTACAGGCTCTTTCAGCAGTTAATAATTTCTGTCACTGAGTATGGTTTGGGGCTGCTGACAGTATCAAAGAGCCAGCTTGAAAGGTTGGAGCGCATACAGAATGCTGCGTTGCGGGTAATCCTGGGGTGCACAAAGGACACACCAATTATATGCATGAGGCATATCCTAGCGCTACCAACAGTGACCGATAGACGTAGGGTCTTTCGGGCCAAATAGTCCTGAGAGTTGCTACAGATAGGGATCACCCGCTGTATGCAGCCATGGATATAGTCAAGGGTCATAGACTAAGACGAGGCAGGTCCTGGATGGCACAGGCAGAACTTTCTGTACGTCAGGTGTGTGATCTAGATACCATCAATCGTGAAAAAGAGTAGGTTGAAGTTCCGGAAGACATGACGGACTGGTCAATGTAATACTAATACTGGGTTGTGTGTGCAGAGAATGGGCAGCTGAGTTTGAAATGCAACAACTGATCCAGAGTAGCACACATCAAGGTGACATAGTCATCTACACCGATGGGTCAGTGGTGAGAAACTTCATTGCAAAAGCTAATGGTCGAGTCTTGAAAAAAGGAGAGTCTCGCATATGAGACTACGACCTCCATCATGAGAATGGAGGTGGAAGCAGTAACAACGGCATACCGGAGGTTAGAGGAGACTACTGCAACACACATTGTATTCATTACGGATTCAAAGAGTATGCTTAGTAAGGTGGAAAAAGGAATGTTTCGTGTGGAATGGCTATCCTATCTTCAGAGGTCTCAGATTGTGATAATTGTATGGATATTTTGCCCTGGCCATACGGGGGTGCGGGGGAATGAACGGGCTGATAGGATGACAGGGAATGCACCCTTTGATGGTAGATTACCTATGGACAATGGGGAGGTGGTCGTGTGCTTGAGGGACCAGGGGAGAAGGCGGGAGAACAGATTGAGAACCCGTATTGTCAGGGGTTCTGGGAGAATCTCAAAACTGAGAGGGAAGACTAGGAGAACTTTAAATCGGATAGCGGTGGGACCGATCGATTAGTAGTATGTCTTTTCGCTGGGTGTTGAACGAGGGGACGGAGCACTTATGGGAATGTCCTGAGTGCAGTAATGTTGGTTCTTAACTCAAATCAACTCAACTAAACTCAGACGGTACAACCTGCTTTCTGTTAACGCCCAATGTCGGGCGGCGCTTACCAAACCCGACACCCCACATTGTGTAACGGCTTTGGGTGGAGGAGCAGAACTGGGTGGAAATGTAACCTAAAGACTAAATGCCATGGCAGAGCAGACTGACAACTTGTCTAGGATCGAAGCTCCGACTGTTGGACAGTTAGAGCTATGCTTGTCTTGTTCCAGGCGTATTTGTGTTACCTTTCCTCTGGGGTAAACTAGGCAGGCTGAGAGAGAGAAAGAGAGAGAGAGAGAGAGAGAGAGAGAGAGAGAGAGAGAGAGAGAGAGAGAGAGAGAGAGAGAGAGAGAGATCATGCTGTATGGGCAACACATGGTCTCTACATTCAGCCTTCGCTTTGTGCAATGGAGGGGTGCAACTTGCTTGATTTTACGAACTATTATCTGTCAAGGAGCAAGGTGCCAGTCGTTATGCATGCTATCTCAGAAATTAAGACAGTAAGGGACAATTTATGCTCGCAGTCTCTAATAAGTACCTGGCCATGCCCACGGTTAGTAGATGAAGTAAGTACTGAAGGCTCTTGGCTGCCAGCTACAAATATGTGAGATGGAAACAGGTATGTATGGATTAGACACAATTTCGTTTGTATCTTTAGTTTCTTCTTCTTCTTTGCATTCATCCGGAGTGTTTTTTCAGATGTGATTGCGATGTGTCTGTTAGGCGCCCTTGGGCCGAAAGCCGTAGGCCAACACATCCGGCTATAGCGTGCTTTTTTGACAAGGTAGCATTCCTGGGAGACTCTCACTTTTGCGGTGCCATCTACAACCCAGCTGGCCAAGTTGGAACGGTCGAAGACAACGGTCATCCCTCATAGGAAGGAAGGGACAGTCCATAGCATTTTCCGCCATCCAAGGTTGCTTCCATAGTTGCAGGGCCGACACATAACGCCCTGGTGCTGGGTTCACCGAGGGAATCGTCACGTCCTGCTCATGGCTGCTTTAAATCCTCACTTCAATATATTGGGCTTTCCTTCACTACGGGCCGTTCCCGCATAAACCAGACCAGTCTGCAGATGGTATCCACTCAGCGAGTTTTCGGTTCGGACATGTGCTTGTTTTGTGCCTATCAGAACTGTTCCAGGCACGACGGACATTCGGAAAACTACCTAGTCAGAGCTGTTCCGAACAAGAGCGGCATTCGGAAACTAGGTAGTCAGAGTTGTTCCTAGCACGAGAGACATTAGGACGTGTCAAAGTCTTGCTTAGGGCAAGAATTATGGCTCGTATCTTGACAAGTGTGATACTAACTATGCTTATCAAGTAACACGAGGCTAACAGCCGATAATATAATTCGCGCTATTTATTCGCGCACTGCACACATCAGAAACAATACAAGCCTCGCGCAATCACAATTCACAATATCCAATGGATTATAAATGCAAGCAATCAATACATCAATATAATAATACATCAATGCACTCCACTTACAAGTCACACAGACAGGCGTTCCATCTCCAACGGTCATACAGGCTAGCTCGCAAGACATGCATAAAACTCTCAAGCCGCTTTCACACGTCAGTCTCTTACGGCCACCAAGCATAGTCTGCCTGGACTTTTAGCACACACCACAGTTGTGCTCGAGTCAGCCCGCGTGACCCCTCAATGTTCACGCTGTGTTCCAGCTGACCGCCGACTGCTTAGTATCGCTCAGCGTTGATTGCCTGGCGTTGTTGAAGACGCCGCGTTATAGCTGTAGTGCTTATAATACATCAGCGTTGCATTCTCGGGCGTTGGTACAGACAACGCGTTATAACTCTGGGCGAGACTCTGACATTCTCTCCCCCCCCCCCCCCCCCCCGCCCCCCCCCTCATTCTCATGAAAGGTTTTCCTTTCATGTACTCTATATAGCTGTTCTTTATCTTGTCAGAATCGAACTTTGCACTTCATCTGACGCAACTCTTTAGTTTGTCTTAATATGTACAGGTGATTAGTAAACAACATGCATACAAATCCCATGCCTACCCATGGAGTATACTGGTCAAGTACAATCAATTCCATGGCTTTTACCTCGCTGAGACACAGCCAGTCCGGTAGTTACGGCTAACTTGCCCTTACCTCTCCACCAAAAAGAAAAATTACAAATAATCAGGTGAGTCTGTGAGTATCTACCTATAAGATAACTCCGACATTGGACATCTACCCTTATCTAATAGAATATCCAATGAAGGTCTTCAGTTTTGGTAAGTTTTCCCATATACACATGACGTCACATTGACGTGATACCTATTAGGCAAACATGGTAGTTTCAATACATATTTACACATCACCAACAATATTTAGTTATGTCCCTTGGTTATGGAACAAAAGTTAGGGACAGTAATTTTATCATGCTTTCAACAAAATAAATTACAGGTAACATTTTCTTTCTTAGTGTCATAATTTGATCCTCCTTGACAAAAGTGCACAAAAGGTCACTCTTGTGAAAAAGTAAATCAAGCTACAATGCTGAGATTACATCTAACAAAACTCGACATATACAATTTCGTATATGGAAATGTTTCATATCCAAATTTTCATACAATTGTCATAAATTTATAAACATTTTATTATGGTATGTTAACTATCAAATTAATATGGACATCTAACGGAAGTGTAGAGCTGTGTTGTTGCACATTCAAGGTCTCTCGTTTTAGATGTACTTTAAATATACGGAGCACCCAGATCTTGTCATCAGCTGTTGGATAGCTTCTTCCGTCTTATCCTCGGATTAGATTGTCAAGGTCATCATTCGTACTTGTTAAAACGTCGTGGACCATCTTTGTAGCTGTACTCAGGATTACTTGGCGCTGTTCAAGCTCAGTAAGTCTTTGGGTCCTGTAGTACTGTCCTGTGACACTTGTGGTGTCTATTTCTTATAATACTACATATTTACAATAGTAATGGCATTCTTTCACATTTCTCACAATTATACGACCCATTCATTCACATAATAATAATAATAATATGTACACAATATATTTACAATGGGAGATTAAATCTTCCCTATGACACTGTTCTTCACAGCGTAACTGACATAAAGTCACAATTGGCTGTGGTGTTGAGCACTATTTACGTTGCAGTTTATACACCATCTGCAATGTGCTCGGGTGTTACCTGGCTATTGGGTGAGTCGTATGGACATCTCGATAGAAGATCGGCCAGAGAGTTATGTGAGCCTCGTATATGTCTGATTTCGAAGCTATAGTCCTGTAGAAGAAGGGACCATCTGGCCACTCTGTGGTTACTTGGGGTACCACTGGTGATGAATGTCAAAGGGCTATTGTCTGTTTCAATAATGAAGTGTTTACCTAAAAGAAATCTCGAAAGTTTACGTACCGAGAACACAAGAGCGAGGGCTTAAAGTTCCGGCGTGCTGTAATTTCTGGAAGCAGTACCCCTCCAATGGCTACGGAGCTCGCATCGCATCTTAGCCTGAAAATAGTGCTAATATCAGGTAATTTTAGAATAGGTTCACTGGAAAAATAAGATAGTATTTTCGCAAATGCAGGCCTTAAACATTCGCTATTTACAGTAACTTTTGGATGTTTGTTTGTTAGTAAATCAGTGAAACATTTGGTCAATTCAGCAAAATGAGGGATAAATTGTCTATAGTAATTCAAAAGACCTAACATACTTCGCAACTCTTTTTTGGTTGTCGGAAGCGACAATTTCAAAATTCTAGACATGATGTTATCGTCAGTTGATATGAAGCCATTTGAGATCTTATAGCCCAAAAATGTAATTTCTTGAAAGGCTATATCAACTGTGGATGGTGTTATTGTCAGTCCATGTTGTCTAATCCTACACAGAAATTAATGTCTGCTGTAGTGCTTTTATGTGGTCTGTCATGTTCTCTGTATGTATGCAAATGTCGTCCATGTACCAAATGATGTTGGAAATGCCTGTCAAAAGTCGTCTTGTCATTCTGACAAAGGTTGCTGGAGCATTAACTAGCCCGAATGGCAACTTGCACCATTCGTATAGCCCACAGGGTGTGGCAAAAGCTGTCAGATATATACTGTCAGCATGTACAGGTATTTGCCAGTAGCCTTTTGTCATGTCCAGTTTAGTAAAGTAACGTGAGACAGTCAGTTCAGTTAGTATGTCTTCACAGTTGCTCATTGGTTCTAAATCCAACTGTGTAATGCTGTTAAGTTTCATATAGTCAACACAGAGTCTTATTGTGTTGTCTTTTTTCTTCACAATGACAATGGGTGAACAAAAATGTGATTGTGAACGTCTGATGATATGGTTTGCTTCTAAGTCAATAATTTCTTGGTGTAATTTGTCTTTGTAGTGTATAGGAATGGAATATGGTCTGCATTTTATTGGGATGTCAGACGTCAAAATAATATGATGATGCACTAAGTTTGTCTGTCCTGGGTTGTTAGCAAAAATTGTACTGTAGTCTTGTAATACTTGTCTGCAACTGTTAGTCTGTGTCTGCGTCAGTTTGGGATTTACCTTTATGTCCTTTAGGTTGGTTGTCGTGTCCAGTACTGGTGTTGGTATCTCGTCAGTATCGTTGTCGTCTGTCTGGTCCACTATTGTTGTGCTTGTTGTAGTCTCTACTTGTTCGTCGTCCCTGTGGTAATATGGTTTAAGCATGTTAATATGAAAAATCTTGTGTTTGTCCCTAACATTAATTTCGTAATCTACTGTCGAAATTTGTCGTAATACTTTAAACGGTCCTTGCCATGAGTCTGTGAGAAGGTGTCTGTCACTTGGCAATAAGAGAAGAACGTCCTGTCCTGGTGTCAGAGTAATGGTTCTATTTCCTCTGTTAGCGTATTGTCGGTAGATCGCACCAGATTTTTGTAGTGATTCTTTTGCTAACACACATGATTTCATGATTCTATCGCGCAATGATATTACATGTTCATACGATGAAATGGGTGTAAATATGGTTTTACTTTCAGTCAGCATAGACTGGTACAATGATAATGGGCCGCGTGGTTTGGCATCATACACTATTTCAAATGGTGAGAATCCAGTGCTGGAATGTGGCACTTCCCTATATGCAAATAAAATAGCAGGTAGATACGTGTCCCAGTCGTCGGGATGTTCTTGGGTTACTTTTGAGAGTATATGTTTAAGATCGCCGTTGATCTTTTCTATGATACCTGTGGAGTGTGGGTGGTACGGGCTGTTAAAGCATTGCTTCACCCCCAACATCTTAGTAAATGTTTGTGTAACTGCGGCAATAAACTGGCTACCCCGATCTGAAAGGATGGTATCAGGGAATCCTACCCTTGCAAAAATATGGACGAATACTTCCATGATGTCTTTGGACGTTATATTCTTCATCGGAATGGCTTCTGGCCACCGACTACATAAATCAATTATTGTAACAATATATTTGTTTCCTCTTGATGTTATGTGGTTAAGAGGACCATCTATATCGACCGAGAGCTTTTCAAACAGTCTACTTGCCAAATCAGTGATTTGCAGTTCTGCTTGCGGGTGTTTCCCCTTTTTAACAAGCTTTTGGCAGATGTCACATGATCTGCAATACAATTTGGTATCACTGCAAAATTTAGGCCAATAGAATTGAGTAAGTAACCTTGCTCGTGTTTTAGCATACGCCATATGCCATGCAAAGGGTATGTCATGAGCTAGCAGTAATGCTTGGTTGCGGTTTTCTGAAGGTAGCACCGTTTGTTCTGTAGTGCTAGAACCTTTGGTATAGTACAGTGTCGGAATTCCGTTTTTCAGCGCAAAATACCATTTAGCGTTCTTTGCTACTCGTGGCTTTTGGCCTTTTAATTTAAAATACTTTTGCAACGATTGATCAGCTTTTTGAGCTGTTATAAATTTCTCCCTGGTTGTTTCAGGAGATGTTACAACTGGGCTTATTAGCTGTAAAGCCTCTGTCTGATCGATTCGATCTTGCATTTGAGCAGTAGATCTGGTTACTGCATTTGTAATATCAAGGTTATCATGTACATTACAACTTGGTGTTACATTTACACAACTACATTCCTGTGATGACATTGCCGAATTGGCATACATACATTCATTTACAGGTGGTAATCCATCATGAATGGTGATTTGTGATGGTGGTGAAATGGTATTATCAATGTTACAAGTGACAGTGGATATCATACTGTCATGTGGCATATCATTCACCTCTGGAAGGTTACCAATGATGACATCGCAACAAGGATTGGTCAATGCTGCGCATTTGACCTTTCCGGTGAGGAATGGTGTACTTATGTATGCCCATGCACGCGGATATCTCTCGATGTTACCCGAGAAAGTTCTGCATGTAACATATTTACCACTATACTGTGATGGTAAGATATAGTCTCTCTTAATGCCAATGAGGGTACTGCCGCTATCCCGTAAAACGGTGGCAGCTCTGCCGTTAATATACCCATGGTGGATATTTAATTTCCCTTGGGAGTTGATTACTAAATTGGCTTCCTCATTTGTAACAGGAATGGAATGGCCACATGTCAAAATGCCATCCTCATGAAATTGATCACAGATAGTACATTTGTCGTGTTGAAACACATCAATAGAATGTGCTGCGTTTACAGTTTGATCTTCTACACTTTCATCTTATGATGAAGAACTATCAATCATGGCTGCATTCGCCTTTCCTGACATAGCTTTGGCTTTACAATATTTCCGCCAGTGACCGAACGCCTTACAAAGGAAGCATTTGGTGTTCCGTCTGTATATCTTTCTTTCTTTGTCTTGCCTTGCTATGTAGTTTTGTAAGTACGAAATGTAACCAGGATGTTGGTCACACATATCAGTTTCGTGGTGTGACAAATGACAATATTTGCATTTGTTAAGCTGTTCAGTAGATTGCCTATAGGGCTTTTGTTTGTTGTAGGGCTCTGACTTAGATCTATCATATGTAGCGGCTGCTACAAAGTCTGTGCTAGTCAAACCAGTAATGAAACATTGCTTATTGGCTGAAAAATAACCTGAGCCACGACTTCCAATCTGTTGTACACTTTCACACTGACATTCTAATAGAAATTTCGAAAATGGAGGTGGGAGAGATGTGATAATTTTATCTCTCAAAATAAGATCTGTCAGTTTATCAAAATTACCATTCACTTTGGCTGCTGACAGCCACTTAGAAAAAAACATTCTGTATTTCTGAGATGTAATCAGAGAACGTTTGTATTGGTTTAGGAGACAATTTACCAAACTGTTCTCTGTAGCCTGCTTCATCTAGCAGAAAATGAGACATAATTTTTGTCTTAATATAATGATAATCTTTCTTCAGGTCATTTGGAATCGACTCTATCACTTTCAGAGGTTCTCCAGACATACTTCTCATGTATATTATACTCCATTCTGACTTTGGGATCTGGTAATGATCCATAATACATTCAAAATTTTGTGTGAAAGCTGCTATGCAATCACCTGTGGTGTAACTTTTAATCAGTCCTTGGTATTTCTTATATGGCTGGTCTTTGTCAGCTTTTCTATCTTCCTTTTCTTTGGAAGTTTCTGCTTTCAGCTGTTCAATTTGTAGCTGCACTTCAAGTTCCTCTCTTTTGCTGTGAGCTTCAATTTCAGCTTTTCTTATTTCTGCATCTGTTTCTGCTTGCTTAAGTTTTAAAGCAGCTTCTGCCTGTTTCAAAATAGTATCTGATTCTGCCTGCTTAAAAGATCTCTCGGCTGCTCGATCATCACGTTCATTAACCTTATATTCTGCAAACTTTTTCTCACTCCAGGTCCTTAACTCTTCACCAGAAAGGTTCATCTTTAAACCCATTTCGATGTACTCGTTTAAACTAGACATGATGAACACTATGTATGATGAAATAGATAGACACAAAATTAATAATGTTGTTAGTAATTTAAGTTCAAAAGTTTACAGGACTTAATATTACAGCTTATGTTTAGGCCTGCTGAACGAAAATATAAGGAGAAAAAAAAAAATTATACTCAAGTACTCCTGAGGCAATGTGCCGGACAATGGCTGCTCAGTACTGCCCGAAACCACACTGGTTTTTAATTCAGGTCGACCAAAAAAATTCGGAGTTTACAAGGGACAGGTGTAGATGACACCAAACAACCTGTTATTTTTGGAGCAAGAGAAATTAGAACATGTGCAAGTGTGTGGTGTATGTAATGTCACTTAAGTTTGTGTAGGTTTGTATGTCGTCAAGTATTGTTGTTAGTCGTATCACCACACTCAACATCTCTCTTTTCACACTTTCCAAACGTTCCGCTAACACTACTTCTACTCAATGACATTCAAGGACATGGCCGCCATTTTGTTTTTATCACTTTAATAACTCGGTTGAAATTTACTAAGTCCAAAAACGCACTTATAGTTTCGATAAATTAACTCGAAAGATGGTATTTATCTGTTAAATTATACCCTACACGCTCGCATTTGTTCAAAACTCGCACTTTATACCAATAATTGATTCACAAAAAACTCGACAACAGTCGCCATGTTTACAATGATTTAAGACTCTATTTTTCGTATTTCACGGTTCAAATATAATGAGGACGTAGACCCCACGTCTAGGGGTATGATTCTCGCTTCGCACTTGTCAAAGTCTTGCTTAGGGCAAGAATTATGGCTCGTATCTTGACAAGTGTGATACTAACTATGCTTATCAAGTAACACGAGGCTAACAGCCGATAATATAATTCGCGCTATTTATTCGCGCACTGCACACATCAGAAACAATACAAGCTTCGCGCAATCACAATTCACAATATCCAATGGATTATAAATGCAAGCAATCAATACATCAATATAATAATACATCAATGCACTCCACTTACAAGTCACACAGACAGGCGTTCCATCTCCAACGGTCATACAGGCTAGCTCGCAAGACATGCATAAAACTCTCAAGCCGCTTTCACACGTCAGTCTCTTAGGCCACCAAGCATAGTCTGCCTGGACTTTCAGCACACACCACAGTTGTGCTCGAGTCAGCCCGCGTGACCCCTCAATGTTCACGCTGTGTTCCAGCTGACCGCCGACTGCTTAGTATCGCTCAGCGTTGATTGCCTGGCGTTGATGAAGACGCCGCGTTATAGCTGTAGTGCTTATAATACATCAGCGTTGCATTGTCGGGCGTTGGTACAGACAGCGCGTTATAACTCTGGGTGAGACTCTGACAGACGATACGTTTCACTCGGACGTAAAATGCGTAGTGCCAATTTTTATTTTGTCACCCGTAGGACGGCACTTCCGGCTTCGGCGGGCATTTTTTAAAATGAGGTTAGCCTTCCTCGGGTTTCGAGGCACGTTAGACTTATTGTTATGATGACGCCCACATCTCAGCTGGTCAAGATAGAACGGTCAACGACATCATGGTCAACCCTCAAGGGAAAGCAGGGGCAGACCATAGGCATTCCCTCGCTATTCAAGGAGGCTTTCATAATTGCAGAGCCGGCACATATTGCTCTGAGACTGGGCTCACCCGAGGAGTTGCCACGTCCTGCTCATGGCTGCTTCAGTTCTTCACTTCCATGTGTTGGGCATCTCACTTGCCACTGGTCGCTCAAGCACACACCAGGAACGGTCAGACTGCGGGCGACATCCACTCGGTAAGCTTTTGCTTTTGACTTCGGACCACGCAATAGGTTCGCTAGCCGTGCGTTCCATTTCGCGTCATTGAGACGTTCTTCCACTTTTGTCTACACTCTCTATGAGTTAGATACAGACAGTTTTCGTAACCATTTCATTCGACTGGGGCACTTTTCTGACTTTTTGTACTCGCTCACGAGGTAGGCTACATGTGCTGCCGGCTCAGCACCTTACCTTCGTGCAGCAGTGAACGAGAAACGGCCAGGCCCTCTCATCCGGGAATTCCTCAAATCCCCCAGCTGAGAGCCTTCGAACATGTGTCAGACCTGAGCATGTAGCTTGCTCAGTATCTCACCTCTATTTTTCGGTAGGTGGGTAACGGCCCGGCTCTCAGATTCGAGGGTTTGTGGCTTAGAGGCGTTCAGCCACAGCCCTCGACAGAGAGCCTTAGAGTATTGTTCGGACCAAGGTCTTCTGCCTTCGTGTGCCTGATTTAAACTTTTGACTGCTATCCTCAGTCTACCTGCAGAGCAGCAGGTTGTGCCTGTCTTAGTCTGGCCCCTATCCCGTAAGCTGTCCGATATGTAGTTTTCATCCATCGGCAAGCAGATGGGGTCGATGGGACACGCAAGCTCCCCCACCACGGCAAGTTGGAGACACATCTGGGGCGTATTTTTTAGTTTTATCTTTATTATCTTATTTTATTTCGTTTAGTTCTTTTTGTCTTAGAAAGCAATGGCTAACTACTGAACGTAAACTTGCCCAGGAATAAAAAAAAAGCAGCCCAAAAATGCTGGAGTTGACTGCTACGTCGTGTAAAGGATATGCAGCTAACTTTAACTTGTTTTGTGTTGTCCATAAATAAGACTTGAGATTGAAAGGATGAACTCTGTTATTCCCTCTGTCTATTGTTTACATGGTTAGCCTCTTTTTTGTGCTTCAATTTGGTCTGTACACTATTGCTTGTTGTTGTTAGTTTGTAATCTAGTTAGCTATATTTATTATTATTATTATTATTATTATTATTATTATTATTATTATTATTATTATTATTACGTTCCCCATTGTGATTCGTGTTTTAAAAAAAACCCGGCAGATAGCAACATCACGGCAACATTGGAGACACGTCTGCTTTGTTAATGATATTTTTGTGATGGCGTAATGAAGAAACATATTTCAAATCATCTGCAGTGTCCATGGAGTCAGTGACAGCATACAGAGAACATGTTCCACACAATCTATATTGTCCATAAAGATAGTGACAGCATACAGAGAATATGTTTCACAGTCTCTATTGTCCATGGAGTTAGTGACAGCATGAAGAGAACATGTATTAAACAATCTCTATTGTCCATAAAGTTAGTGACAGCCTACATAGAAAACATGTGTCACACAATCTATATTGTCCATGGAGTTAGTGACAGCATACAGAGAACATGTATCAAACTATATTGTCAATGGAGTTAGTGACAGCACATGGAGAAAACATGTTTCACACAATCTCTATTGTCAATAAAGTTAGTGACAGCATACAGAGAAAACATGATTCACACAATCTTTATTGTACAAGGAGTTAGTGACAGCATACCGAGAACATGTATCGCACAATTTCTATTGTCTATAAAGTTAATGACAGCATACAGAGAAAACTTGTGTCACACAATCTCTATTGTCCATAACGTTAGTGACAGCATACAGAGAAAACTTGTGTCACACAATCTCTATTGTTCAAGGAGTTAGTGCCAGCATACTGAGAAAATTCACACAATCTCTATTGTCTATGGAGTTAGTTAAGCATACAGATAAAACATGTTTCACAGTATCGCTATTGTCCATGGAGTTAGTGACAGAATACAGAGAGTTGAGTTAAGATGAGTTGAGGTAAGTTAAGTTATGTTAAGTTAAACTGAGTTAAGTTAAGTTGGGTTGAATTCTGTTGAGCTGAGTTGACATGAGTTGAGTTGAGCTGAGTTGAGTTAGGCTCCGCTGAGTTGGAATGATTTGACTTTAGCAGAGTTGAGTTGAGCTGAGTTGAGTTGAGCTGAGTTGAGTTGATCTGAGTTAAGCTGAGTTGAGTTGAGCTGAGTCAAGAACGGATATCATAGGACTCGCGGTATTCCCGTCCTCACCTTCAACAGCGAAGAGCCGCAATATTAATTGTACCAATAACAGACTGATTATGTCTCCGTCTGGCCTTTCCTCGATGTCCCCCGGTCACTCACTGCAGCACCATTCTTCCCCAGCTGTGATGATTTATGTGTTCTTCTGCACTATACACACGATTCTAGATAGCCTCGATCACTTCTGGCTGACCATGCACCAATACCCCACCGAGTGGTACAGACACAGCTAATATGTCGGCCTGCTCGTTTCCCACCATACCAGCATGAGTAGGCAGTTCGTGAAAGATGAGCCATGGGTTCGTACAGCATGAAGACAGGCACACGAGATTGATTCAATGGAGCAGCTACGTAATAATGATCATGAATCATCATCATAATGTGCCATGCCGATAAGCGTGACTGATCATGTTTCGTCGTCTCACACGATCACAAGAGTCGTGGATTAGCTCTGTGTTCTTGTCTCTTTCACCCTCAATCTTTCCAGTTGTCACCTAGTTCTCTAGTTTATTGCTTCTCATAACGTGCCCATAAAATTGTGGCTGTCTAGGACTAATTTCTCTAATCATTTTACACTTTTCATGTGTTTGTTGTACAACTTGCTCATAGATCTTTCAGTCTGTCCATTGTATTTTTTTTTAAATTTTACCTCTGAAACCACATTTCTACAGCCATTAAATGGTTTTCAACTTGCCTATTCATTGTCCACGTTTCACATTCATACACACGTATAGGCTCTGTGTAGCACTTAAACACTCTTTTCTCATTGCCAGATTGACATCATTTTAATGGTCAGTATGTTTTCCATCAAAAGACCACCTTCGCCATGGCGATTCTTGTTCTAATCTCTTCAGGTCACCACCCTTCAGATGTTATGACTGTTAATGGGGTAAATGACGTCATCAATTTTTGCTGCCTGTTCAAGGAAACGCGACATAGGAAAGAAATTAAAATTTGCAAGGCCATTACTTGGGCATTATGAGTGTAACATTGCTGTTGAAACAAGAAGTTCCGGTTTTGATATGTTATGTGTTTGTTGACAAACTTTATCACGAATTTGTTATGTTATTTTCTCAGATTCTGCCGTCACAAACAGGTAAAGTATGAGAAATGCAGCATTCAATCCTCTTCTTATAGGCCATGTTGTATGACTATGACGTTGATGATTATGTCTGTCCACAGTCTTCTGTCTTGTCTAATGTCAATCTTCTTATAGCCCATATCGTGTGGCATTGGCGATCATGTATGTCCACAGGCTTCTGTTTTGTGTACTGCCAATCGTTTAATAGCCCATACTGTATGACGTTGGTGATCGTGTCTGTCAACAGCCTTCTGTCTCGTGTACTGCCAAACTTCTTATAGTCCACGTCATGTGATGTTGATGATCATGTTTGTCCACAGCCTTCTGTCTCATGTGCTTCCAATCATTTCTGATACTTGTATTCTTTCATGTGTGCCAAACTGTCAAGCATCCTTTTTTGTGGCCTCCTCTGTCTCTCCCACCCTAAAACTTTCCCATTGTGACAACATACACCAGCATTCCCCTTGTCATGACATGCCCCAAAAATGTGGACTTTCACTTCTGAAGCGGAGAACAAGTTCTCTTCGTGGGTTAACTTTTGTTCAAGAAATCTTCATTGTCCTTTCTACATATTAAGGTGTTCTCATAATTCCTCTATAAAACCTCACCTCCGCAACTTCCACATAATTCCTCAGTTGTCTGATAATTATCCATGATTCGCTTCCTTCCATTTATTTTATTTTGCTTGCATTAGCTTGCTACGGTCTGTTGACGATATTTCACAAGCTCAGATCCATTGCGTGAACAGAACTGTAGGCCTTGCTTCCAGATTACTTTGTGTTATTTTATATTGTGTAATTTGTGAGGACCTATTGGCAATAGAATTGTCTAGCGATAAAAACTGCGCCAGCCGCACCTAGTATCATCATCATCATCATGTGTGTCATTATCATCATCAGCATTAGCATCATTTGCATAATCATCGTAATCAATAGCATCATCATCATTATCACATCGATCAATATCATCATCGCAATCATCATTATCCTAAGATTAAATGTTTGTTTCGTATATTCATTCTTCTGTTATAAACTTCCGAAGAATTTAATTTTCCTTGTGTACGTCCACCTTCTCTCAATGATCTCAATGATGAAACGAAAACACAAGAAAGATATTCTATACTTCCCACATACAAACACATATTGATTATTGCTCCACAATCTGGGATGGATGCTCCAAATCAATAACAAGACGCCTTTATTCACCCCAGAAAAGGCAGTGCGTTTAATCAATGGTGATAAGCTTACAGACAATTCTAACCTACATGAACGTCTTCAGTTACTGCCACTCCACAAACGCCTCCTTTATAATAAGGCTAAACTAATTCACAAAATCATAATTTCAAATTGCTCCAAGCTACCTCTGGCAATTGTATAAATATAACGCAAGACATAGCGAACTACTAAATATACTTCATGTTCCTAAACCTAGGATAGACGTATATAAAACAAGCTTAGCATACTCTGCCACTCAGTTGTGGAAACAATCTTCCACAAGTAATCAAAGACACACCAATCATTATACATACATTCGCAAACTGTTTGAACACTACCTCAGTGCAGACTACATGCCCCCCTAAAAATAATAATGGTAAATTATCTCAAATGGTAACTAGTTAATAAACTTTCCCATATGAATGGCACGTTACAACTTCCTTAGGATTTTATCATGCCCATGGTAAACATTTGCCTCAGTGAGTCATGTATTACTGATTATTTTTCATGTGTATTAATGCTCGTTCGCAAGCCCTTAGCCACAGAGACCGGCAATTAATTAATGCTTATTGTTCTTTTGTTGTCTAAGATTAGCTTCATAAGTGGTGTTGAATGAAATAATGTATGAGAGGAATTAGAGAAGAAGGGCAGAATATCAGACGGGCCTGAGTGCCCAATTCTTAACCCGTTGAAAATACAGATTGTTCGTTCGTTCTCTCTACCATTTTGGTGTCATCGTTCGTTCTGATTGTATTTACACCTATTCAGAGTTTCCTGGTATCGTGAAGTGTGTACACAGCACATAATAGATACATACGACACGTTTATTTATTTTTCAGCTATTGCCTGGCAAACAGGGAGCACACGCACGGATGTCGTAGGCCGACCACTGATACCTGGAACTGTATAGCAAACCAATGATCAAGCTGGTGTTGTGTTGCCTGTATCAAATGCTCGTTTTGGTGAGCATTGGAGTTAGAGGCCAACGTGGTAACTAACTTGTTTTGTTAATGCTCCTGCCTGCCTGCGTGCCTACCTACATACATAACTACCTACCTACATACATAACTACCTAGCTACATACATAACTACCTACCTACATACATAACTACCTACCTACATACATAACTACCTACCTACATACATAACTACCTACCTACATACATAACTACCTAGCTACATACATAACGTCTGTCAGGTCTTAGTCAGATATGACTGAGCTACCGTATAACAGTAGACGGTACTACCTGGTCTCTGTTAGCGCCGAACGTTGGGCGGCGCTTACCAAACCCGACACCCCACATTGTGCCAACGGCTTCGGGCGGAAGAGCGCAATTGGGAGGGTACAAGCCTTACCCTGGTGCGAGGAAATGCAAGCTAAAGACAAAATTGTCATGGCAGGGCAGACCAGGCCCTAAGCCTTGGTTGGCGACTGGTCTAGGATCGAAGCTCCGACAGGCGGACAGTTAGAGCATTGCTTTGCTGATCTGGCAGCTTCTGCAGCTTGTCTTGTTCCAGATGTAGGGGTGTTACCTTTCCTCTGGAGTGAACTAGGCGGGCCGAGAGAGGGATCATGCTGCATGGGCAACACATGATCTCTATATTTTAGCCCAGGCTTTGTGCTATGGAGAGGCAATAACTCCATCCCTGGTCTTAACTGGTCTCGGAATCAAAGCGAGAGGCAACTGTTACGTTTTATAAGTCCTTAAACTCTTTTTTTAAAACAAAAGAGATGCATAAGGTCACATGGAAACATCCAAGATCCGGCCATTGGCACCAGCTGGACTTCATCATCACACGGAGACAACATCTGAACCATATATCATTGACTCGTAGTTACCACAGTGCTGACTGTGATACGGATCATTCTTTGGTTGTTGCAAGGGTTAGACTGAGACCAAAGAGAATCTACACAGCTAAACACAAATCTAGCCACAGGATTAATATTATTAACACTCATGATCCTGAAAAGTGCTTTCAGTTTCAACAGCAACTTGAAGATGCTTTCACTGATACACCAGAAAATTGTACAGTAAATGAAAAGTGGGGTCAAATTAAGGAAACTCTTTATAAAACTGCCGTAGGGGTTTACGGCACTGTGGATCATAAGAGG
Organism: Cepaea nemoralis; assembly: GCA_014155875.1. Taxonomy (NCBI): domain Eukaryota; kingdom Metazoa; phylum Mollusca; class Gastropoda; order Stylommatophora; family Helicidae; genus Cepaea; species Cepaea nemoralis. The sequence continues at coordinate 13,336 of JACEFZ010006303.1, read as the reverse complement.
CAGGACTGGTTTGCGGCCAACAGCGAGACTCTGCAGCCCCTGATTGATAAGAAGAAGAAAGCTCTCTTAAGAAACAAGGAAAGACCAACGCGTAACACTCTGAGTGAGTTAAGGCAAGCTAGGAAGGATGTGCAAAAGGCTGCCAGGCAGTGTGCAAATGATTATTGGATCAAGTTATGTGAGTCCATTCAAATCGCAAGTGATAAGGGAAACATAAGAAGCATGTATGAAGGAATAAAGAAAGCTTGTGGTCCAGTGATCAAAAGAAGTGCACCATTGAAAACCTTGACTGGAGAAGTCATCACTGATAAGAAACAGCAGATGGACAGATGGGTAGAGCACTATTTGGAGCTTTACTCAAGTGAGACCAAACTAGCGGATGATGCCCTCAACGCCATAGAGGCTCTACCAACTCTTGACCACCTGGACACACTTCCCACCATAACAGAAGTTAAGTGTGCTATAAATGAACTTGCATCTGGCAAGGCTCCAGGTAAGGATGGGATTCCAATAGAGGTTATCAGGAGTGGGCAAGACACACTCACTATACAGATTCACCAGCTAATAGAGCTATGCTGGCGTGAAGGACAAGTCCCACAGGATTTCAAAGATTCAAGCATCATAACACTGTACAAGAACAAGGGCGATCGGAGCGACTGCAACAACTATAGGGGTATCTCACTTCTGTGTATTGTTGGAAAAGTATTTGCCAGAATTGTTCTGCGCAGACTTCAAGTCCTAGGAGATCAAGTCTACCCCGAATCACAGTGTGGCTTTCGACAGAACCGGTCTCCCACTGATATGATATTCTCATTGCGACAAATGCAAGAAAAATGCCGTGAACAGAATCAACCACTGTTTATTGCCTTCATCGACCTCACAAAGGCATTTGATTTGGTCAGTCGTGAGGGTCTGTTCAAGGCACTAAAGAAGATTGGCTGCCCACCAACTCTTCTGTCCATTGTGGAATCGTTCCACACAGGCATGAAGGGTATAATCAAGTTTGATGGTGCAACTTCTGAAGAATTTGAAATCAAGAGTGGAGTTAAGCAAGGTTGTGTACTAGCTCCCACCCTCTTTGGAATATACTTTTCACTTCTACTGAAATATGCATTTCGTGATCAGGATGGTGGTATATACATTCACTCACGCTCAGATGGCGGCCTCTACAATGCTCAGAGATTGAAGGCTAAGACCAAAATTAGGAGGGTACTGATCAGAGAGTTGCTTTTTGCAGATGATGCTGCAGTTACGACCCACTCTGAGGAAGAATTGCAATGTCTACTATCTGCATTCTCCAATGCTTGTTCTGAATTTGGTTTAACAATTAGCAAAAAGAAGACACAGATTATGTCACAAGGTGCACATGGGGTACCATCAATCTTTATTGACGCCGCCGAACTAGAGATAGTAGACCATTTTACATATCTAGGATCAGTGGTAAATAGCAAATTATCCCTAGATCAGGAAATCAACATCCGGATTGGTAAGGCAGCAACAACAATGAACAGGTTAAGAAAAAGAGTCTGGGAGAACAGGAAGCTTACTGCCAAAACAAAAGTCCTTGTCTATCAAGCCTGTGTCCTTAGTACTCTTCTCTATGGCAGTGAAACCTGGACAACTTACTCACACCAAGAGAACAATTTAAACAGCTTTCATATGCGGTGTCTGCGAAGAATTCTTGGTATTAAGTGGCAAGACAAAATCACAAATACTGAAGTATTGGAAAGATCAGGTTGTGTGACAGTTTATTCCATGCTCAGTCTTCGTAGACTTAGATGGATAGGACATCTTAGGAGGATGGATGATGGTAGAATACCAAAGGATATCTTTTTTGGTGAATTACAGATGGGTAAGAGATCTCAGGGTCGGCCTCTACTACGATACAAAGATGTGTGTAAGCGGGACATGATTGATACAGGCATTGATAATGCACATTGGGAGCAAGACGCCGCTGAACGTGTTGCATGGAGGGCAAATATCAGAAATGGAATAAAGTCAAAGGAGAAAATTATTGCAGAAAAGTCACACACCAAGCGTTTGAGACGTAAGATGGTGCATGATGGTGGAAATGACCACGTGTTCACATGCACCCACTGTGAACGGACATTTACAGCGCAAATTGGCCTTATCAGTCACACTCGCTACCGCCATAGTTAAAAGTTATTATGCCTTTTTAAAGCACAAACTATCGTCTGTCAAGACGGCAAGGTGCCAATGGAAATGGAATGGAACATACATAACTACCTACCTACATACATAACTACCTACCTACATACATAACTACCTACCTACATACATAACTACCTACCTGCATACATAACTACCTACCTACATACATAACTACCTAGCTACATACATAACTACCTACCTACATACATAACTACCTACCTACATACATAACTACCTACCTACATACATAACTACCTACCTACATACATAACTACCTACCTACATACATAACTACCTACCTACATAGATAACTACCTACCTACATACGTAACTACCTACCTACATACATAACTACCTACCTACCTGCATTTCTACATATATAACTATTTTGTGTTTACGTTTGTCTGCCTCAATATAAAATTCCATATCTCAGTTACAAACTGAAGGAAAATGATGAGATTTAGCATATAACCTTATCATGATGTCCACCCAACAAAACATTTTTTGTTCTGGAGATTTTACAGCAGATTTCAAAGTTTGTTTATCATTGGCACCTTGCCGTCTTGACAGACGATAGTTTGTGCTTTAAAAAGACATAATAACTTTTACCTATGGCGGTAGCGAATGTGACTGATAAGGCCAATTTGCGCTGTAAATGTCCATTCACAGTGGGTGCATGTGAACACGTGGTCATTTCCACCTTCATGCACCATCTTACGTCTCAAACGCTCGGTGTGTGACTTATCTGGAATAATTTTATCCTTTGTCTTTATTCCATTTCTGATGTTTGCCCTCCATGCAACACGTTCAGCGGCGACTTGCTCCCAATGTGCATAATCAATGCCTGTATCAATCATGTCCCGCTTACACACATCTTTGTATTGTAGTAGAGGCCGACCCTGAGATCTCTTACCCATCTGTAATTCACCAAAAAACGATGTCCTTTGGTATTCTACCATCATCCATCCTCCTAAGATGTCCTATCCATCTAAGTCTACGAAGACAGAGCATGGAATAAACTGTCACACAACCTACCTGATCTTTCCAATACTTCAGTATTTGTGATTTTGTCTTGCCACTTAATACAAAGAATTCTTCGCAGACACCGCATATGAAAGCTGTTTAAACGTTTCTCTTGGTGTGAGTAAGTTGTCCAGGTTTCACTGCCATAAAGAAGAGTACTAACGACACAGGCTTGATAGACAAGGACTTTTAGTTTTTGCTGTAAGCTTCCTGTTCTCCCAGACTCTTTTTCTTAACCTGTTCATTGTTGTTGCTGCCTTACCAATCCGGATGTTGATTTCCTGATCTAGGGATAATTTGCTATTTACCACTGATCCTAGATATGTAAAATGGTCTACCATCTCTAGTTCGGCGTCGTCAATAAAGATTGATGGTTCCCCATGTGCACCTTGTGACATAATCTGTGTCTTCTTTTTGCTAATTGTTAAACCAAATTCAGAACAAGCATTGGAGAATGCAGATAGTAGACATTGCAATTCTTCCTCAGAGTGGGTCGTAACTGCAGCATTATCTGCAAAAAGCAACTCTCTGATCAGTACCCTCCTAATTTTGGTCTTGGCCTTCAATCTCTGAGCATTGTAGAGGCCGCCATCTGAGCCATCCACCATCCTGATCACGAAAGGCATATTTCAGTAGAAGTGAAAAGTATATTCCAAAGGGGGTGGGAGCTAGTACACAACCTTCTTAACTCCACTCTTGATTTCAAATTCTTCAGAAGTTGTACCATCAAACTTGATTATACCCTTTATGCCTGTGTGGAACGATTCCACAATGGACAGAAGAGTTGGTGGGCAGCCAATATTCTTTAGTGCCTTGAACAGACCCTCACGACTGACCAAATCAAATGCCTTTGTGAGGTCGATGAATGCAATAAACAGTGGTTGATTCTGTTCATTGCATTTTTCTTGCATTTGTCGCAATGAGAATATCATATCAGTGGTAGACCGGTTCTGTCGAAAGCCACACTGTGATTCGGGGTAGACTTGATCTCCTAGGACTTGAAGTCTGCGCAGAACAATTCTGGCAAATACTTTCCCAACAATACACAGAAGTGAGATACCCCTATAGTTGTTGCAGTCGCTCCGATCGCCCTTGTTCTTGTACAGTGTTATGATGCTTGAATCTTTGAAATCCTGTGGGACTTGTCCTTCTCGCCAGCATAGCTCTATTAGCTGGTGGATCTGTAGAGTGAGTGTGTCTTGCCCACTCCTGATAACCTCTATTGGAATCCCATCCTTACCTGGAGCCTTGCCAGATGCAAGTTCATTTATAGCACACTTAACTTCTGTTATGGTGGGAAGTGTGTCCAGGTGGTCAAGAGTTGGTAGAGCCTCTATGGCGTTGAGGGCATCATCCGCTAGTTTGGTCTCACTTGAGTAAAGCTCCATATAGTGCTCTACCCATCTGTCCATCTGCTGTTTCTTATCAGTGATGATTTCTCCAGTCAAGGTTTTCAATGGTGCACTTCTTTTGATCATTGGACCACAGGCTTTCTTTATTCCTTCATACATGCTTCTTATGTTTCCCTTATCACTTGCGATTTGAATGGACTCACATAACTTGATTCAATAATCATTTGCACACTGCCTGGCAGCCTTTTGCACATCCTTCCTAGCTTGCCTTAGCTCACTCAGAGTGTTACGCGTTGGTCTTTCCTTGTTTCTTAAGAGAGATTTCTTCTTCTTATCAGTCAAGGGCTGCAGAGTCTCGCTGTTTGCCGCAAACCAGTCCTGCCTCTTATGATCCACAGTGCGTAAACCCCTACAGCAGTTTTATAAAGAGTTTCCTTAATTTGACGCCACTTTTCATTTACTGTACAATTTTCTGGTGTATCAGTGAAAGCGTCTTCAAGTTGCTGTTGAAACTGAAAGCACTTTTCAGGATCGTGAGTGTTAATAATATTAATCCTGGGGCTAGATTTGTGTTTAGCGGTGTAGATTCTCGTTGGTCTCAGTCTAACCCTTGCAACAACCAAAGAATGATCCGTATCACAGTCAGCACTGTGGTAACTTCGAGTCAGTGATATATGGTTCAGATGTTGTCTCCGTGTGATGATGAAGTCCAGCTGGTGCCAATGGCCGAATCTTGGATGTTTCCATGTAACCTTATGCATCTCTTTTGTTTTAAAAAAAGAGTTTGTAATACATAGGTCATTACTGGTGCAATGCTCCAGCAGCCTTTGCCCATTTTCATTCATGCGACCGATATTTTATTTTCCAAGGCACACTGGCCATGAACTCGAGTCCTTGCCCACACGAGCATTTAAATCACCGAGCATATAAATGTAGTCAGATTTTGGAACTGCCTTGATCACGGAGTCTAACTCCTCATAGAACGAATCCTTCACATCATCAGAGGAATTGAGTGTCGGTGCATATGCAGTAATAATGGTGGCAAACCCACAAGAGGTTGCCAAGCGCAGGGATAATAGTCTTTCATTTCTTCCTGCTGGAATTTCAATCATTCCCAGTAGCGAATTCTTCACTGCAAAGCCCACACCGTGTTGCCTTTTTTCTGCCTGCCCTCTACCCTTCCAAAAAAATGTGTAATTGTTTCCCTGAGTGACCCTTCCTCAGCGAGGCGAGCCTCCTGCAGGCCAGCAATATCAATGCCGTTTTTCTCACATCGTCAATATTGGTCAAGTCAGTGGAAAATCCTGGACACATGGTTCTCACGTTCCAGGTTGCAAGCCGTAGCTTGAGGTTTCTATTTATATTTTTGTTTGTACCTGGTGCATTGGTTTTACAGCCTGCGATTCAGATTTTGTCCTAGCCCCAAGCACCCATTGAAGCAGGCAGGCTGTGGCGGAACAGCACCCAATTGGCCGGGGGCTGCCCAGCTTGAGGCGGGCGGTAGCTGATCAGTGACACCTGTAGGTGTCTCCCACCGTCAAAGGCAACGCGTGGCGCCCCATGTCTACGCCAATTGACAGGGACTTATAACCCGTAACAGTTACCTCTCGCTTTGATTCCGAGACCAGTTAAGACCAGGGATGGAGTTATTGCCTCTCCATAGCACAAAGCCTGGGCTAAAATATAGAGATCATGTGTTGCCCATGCCCATGCAGCATGATCCCTCTCTCGGCCTGCCTAGTTCAATCCAGAGGAAAGGTAATACCCCTACATCTGGAACAAGACAAGCTGCAGAAGCTGCCGGATCAGCAAAGTAATGCTCTAACTGTCCTCCTGTCGGAGCTTCGATCCTAGACCAGCCGCCAACCGAGGCTTAGGGCCTGGTCTGCCCTGCCATGGCATTTTGTCTTTAGATTGCATTTCCTCGCACCAGGGTAAGGCTTGTACCCTCCCAATTGCGCTCTTCCGCCCAAAGCCGTTGGCGCAATGTGGGGTGTCGGGTTTGGTAAGCGCCGCCCAACGCTCGGCGCTAACAGAAAGCAGGTAGTACCGTCTACTGTTATACGGTAGCTCAGTCATATCTGATTAAGACCTGACACTGCCAGAGCTAAATGTCTGTTTATATGCGGTATATAATTTAAGGGTCAGAGATGAAGTTCATACTTTTAAATGTATTACACCAGACAATCAGCGTTAAATGTTGAATATTCTACGTGTTTCACGGGATTGGACTCATGCCAAGCACTCTGCGTTGTTTAAACTGAAACTGTTCAGAGGTGTCTCAAAATGTGGGTTATTTAATGAAACCTGATTAATATGTTTAAAATAAAAAAAAAATATTACCAGTTATCGCTAACATTGAAATGTGTGAATAGTTTTCAATGGGATTGAATTCGAAATTGTGTATACACTTCAAAGCATCGCTATGAAGTTGTACATATATTTTTGTAAAGTAGCTGATCGCAGGAAACTGTTTTATACTATTAGACATTCCGAAAAAAGAACAGTGCATGCATTGGGTTTGAGTAAACGGTCATTTCGTCGATGGGTGCAAGAATCTGGAATTAAACCACCACGCAATAACCAAACGGTAGGTAGAAAGGTTACTGTAGACAGCATTTAAAAAGATGTCATAAGGCGAGCTATTATAAAAATGCTTTAAAAAGTCGCTTAAAAGTATACAGGGTCGACTTCATTGCACCGGGTTCTATCCCATATGGCTCGGTCTCTTTCCGCAGCGCGGAAAGCATCGCACAAAGCACGAACTCCGCAGCTCTAGCGACGACCCACAGAAGTCTCCGAAAAATTTAACTCGTGAACCAAAGGATGCGGCCCGGAATCGAACCCACAACCTTTGGAGCCCGAGTCAAAAGGTTTGACCACTTCGCCACGGTGACTATTAAAATTATAACAATTTTGGATTTTATATTCAGGATTATCCAGCATTATAAAAATGCTGGATGCCAAAGAAACAGTGACTGTAAGAAAACTTAGGGTTTGGTTGAGAAAGAACAATAACATAGAGCTATCCAAAACAACTTTGTGGAAAATTATAAGGACATTATCTTCACTTGTAGAAAGTACAAGGGCGGTAGAAATATTCTTTGCGAGAAACCGCATTAGGAGCCATGAGAAGCAGATACCTACGTGAAATAAGGGAAATGCGAAAAGAAAATTATGGCATAGTATGTTTGGATGAAATGTGGATCAATGCGCAACACACATGTGATAAGGAATGGCAATCAGTGGATAGACAGATAAAGCGATATGTGCCCAGTAGTATAGGACAGCTTTTGGTCATGGCCCATGCTGGTAATATGCATAATGGCTTACAACAGAATGCTGGGCTCGCGTTCGTATCAAAGCATACAGACAATAGGGATTATCATAATAAGTAATGTATTTAGAGATTGGCTCGAGAATACTGTGCTTCCAACCCTAGATAGACCGTCGTGTCCAATTATGGACAATGCATGATATCAATGTTGTTGCCCAAGATCACAAAATACCTACAGCATCGAGCACAAAAGGAGCAGTAAAGATATGGCTCCGAATGGAAAACATATCATTTCCAGAAACGTATTTCTAGCTAGAATTGTTGTCCCGTTGTAAAACAGACGCCAAAAAGCAAAGAAATATCAAATCGACAAGATGATAGAACAGCATCGTCATGGGTGCTTGAGACTTTCGCCGTACCATTCTAATTTTAACCCTATAGAACTTGTGTGGGCTAAAATTAAAGGACAGGTGGCAGCTGACATATACTATATTAAAATTGTCTGACGTCAAGATACTAATCCAGTCCGCTCTATTAAATATTGACAAAAGTTACTGGGAAAATGTGAGGACCATGTGTTGAAAGAGAAAGAGGACTATTGGAGAAAGGATGGATTGAATTTTATGCAACCGAGAGCAGTCATCAACCTACTGGAATAATGGTCCGACACAGATTAAGGTCTGAGCAGATCGCAGACCTTAATCCACGTGCACACCAACTGGGATATTGTGCTACAAATATTCAGAAGAATTGCAGGCCCTTAACATTACAGCATCGGCATAAACAATACAACTTGTTAATGGCAACAGTTTGTATTCCACAGTGATGAATTTTCAATTCTGTGAGCCCTCAACGGTGACAACCATTACATTACATTGGCATCTTTCCGTCTTGACAGACGATAGTTTGGTACATTGTGCTTCAAAAAGGCTTAATAACTGTCATATGGCAATAACTACGATCCATGGCGGTGGCGAGTGTGGCTGGTAAGGCCAATTCTTGCTGCAAATGTTTGCCCACAGTAGGTGCATGTGAAAACATGGTCATTTCCACCATTTTGCACCATCTTACGTCTCTCACGCTCTGTGTGTGCTTTATCTGCAATCATTTTCTCCTTTGTGTTTATTCCATTTCTGATAGTTGCCCTCCATGCAACACGTTCAGCGGCGACGTGCTCCCATTGTGCATTATCAATGCCTGTATCAATCATGTCCCGCTTACACACATCTTTGTATCGTAGTAGAGGCCGACCCTGAGATCTCCTACCCGTCTGTAATTCACCAAAAAAGATGTCCTTTGGTATTCTACCATCATCCATCCTCCTAACGTGTCCTATCCATCTAAGTCTACGAAGACTGAGCATGGAATACACCGTCACACAACCTGATCTTTCCAATACTTCAGTATTTGTGATTTTGTCTTGCCACTTAATACCAAGTATTCTTCGCAGACACCGCATATGAAAGCTGTTTAAACGTTTCTCTTGGCGTGAGTAAGTTGTCCAGGTTTCACTGCCATAAAGAAGAGTACTAAGGACACAGGCTTGGTAGACGAGGACTTTTGTTTTGGCAGTAAGCTTCCTGTTCTCCCAGACTCTTTTTGCTAACATGTTCATTGTTGTTGCTGCCTTGCCAATCCTGATGTTGATTTCCTGATCGAGGGATAATTTGCTATTTACCTCTGATCCAAGATATGTAAAATGGTCTACTATCTCCAGTTCGGCGTCGTCAATAAAGATTGATGGTACACCATGTGCACCTTGTGACATAATCTGTGTCTTCTTTTTGTTAATTGTTAAACCAAATTCAGAACAAGCATTGGAGAATGCAGATAGTAGATGTTGTAATTCTTCCTCAGAGTGGGTCGTAATCGCAGCATCATCCGCAAAAAGCAACTCTCTGATTAGTACCCTGCTAATTTTGGTCTTGGCCTTCAATCTCTGAGCATTATAGAGGCCACCATCTGAGCGTGAGTGAATGTATATACCGTCATCCTGATCACGAAAGGCATATTTCAGTAGAAGTGAAAAGTATATCCCAAAGAGGGTGGGGGCTAGTACACAACCTTGCTTAACTCCACTCTTGATTTCAAACTCTTCTGAAGTTGAGCCATCAAACTTGATTATACCCTTCATGCCTGTGTGGAACGATTCCACAATGGACAGAAGAGTTGGTGGACAGCCAATCTTCTTTAGTGCTTTGAACAGACCCTCACGACTGACCAAATCGAATGCCTTTGTGAGGTCGATGAAGGCAATAAACAGTGGCTGATTTTGTTCCCGGCATTTTTCTTGCATCTGTCGCAATGAGAATATCATATCAATGGTAGACCGGTTCTGACGGAAGCCGCACTGTGATTCGGGGTAGACTTGATCTCCCAGGACTTGAAGTCTGCGCAGGACAATTCTGGCAAATACTTTCCCAACAATACACAGAAGTGAGATACCCCTATAGTTGTTGCAGTCGCTCCGATCTCCCTTGTTCTTGTACAGCGTTATGATGTTTGAATCTTTGAAATCCTGTGGGACTTGTCCTTCTCGCCAGCATAGCTCTATTAGCTGGTGGATCTGTAGAGCGAGGGTGTCTTGCCCACTCCTGATCACCTCTATTGGAATCCCATCCTTACCTGGAGCCTTGCCAGATGCAAGCTCATTTATAGCACACTTAACTTCTGTTATAGTGGGAAGTGTGTCCAGGTGGTCAAGAGTTGGCAGGGCCTCTATGGCGTTGAGGGCATCATCCGCCAGCTTGGTCTCACTTGAGTAAAGCTCTAAATAGTGCTCGACCCATCTATCCATCTGCTGTTTCTTATCAGTGATGATTTCTCCAGTCAAGGTTTTCAGCGGTGCACTTCTTTTGATCATTGGACCACAGGCTTTCTTTATCCCTTCATACATGCTTCTGATGTTTCCCTTATCACTTGCGATTTGAATGGACTCACATAACTTGATCCAATAGTCATTCGCACACTGCCTGGCAGCCTTTTGTACATCCTTCCTCGCTTGCTTCAGCTCACTCAGAGTGTTACGCGTTGGTCTTTCCTTGTTTCTTAAGAGAGCTATCTTCTTTTTATCAATCAAGGGCTGCAGTATCTGGCTGTTTGCCGCAAACCAGTCCTGCCTCTTATGATCCACAGTGCCGTAAACCCCTACCGCTGTTTTATAAATAGTTTCCTTAAGTTTACTCCATTTATCATTTACTATACAATTTTCTGATGTATCATTGAAAGCGTCCTCAAGTTGCTGTTGAAATTCAAAGCACTTTCCAGGATCGTGAGTGTTAATAATATTAATCCTGGGGCTAGACTTGTGTTTAGCTGTGTAGATTCTCTTTGGTCTCAGTCTAACCCTTGCAACAACCAAAGAATGATCTGTATCACAGTCAGCACTGTGGTAACTTCGAGTTAATGATGTATGGTTCAGATGTTGTCTCCGTGTGATAATGAAGTCCAGCTGATGCCAATGGCCGGATCTTGGATGTTTCCATGTGACCTTATGCATCTCTTTTGTTTTAAAAAAGGAGTTTGTAATACATAGGTCATTTCTAGTGCAATGCTCCAGCAGCCTTTGCCCATTATCATTCATGCGACCGATGTTGTATTTTCCAAGGCACACTGGCCATGAACTCGAGTCCTTGCCCACACGAGCATTGAAATCACCGAGCATATAAATGTAGTCGGATTTTGGAACTGCCTTGATCGCAGAGTCTAGCTGCTCATAGAACGTATCTTTCACATCATCAGAGGAAGTGAGTGTCGGTGCATATGCAGTGAGAATGGTGGCAAATCCACAAGAGGTTGCCAAGCGCAGTGATAATAATCTTTCATTACCTCCAGCTGGGATATCAATCATTCCCAGTAGCGAATTCTTCACTGCAAAGCCCACACCGTGTTGCCTTTTTTCTGCCTGCCCTCTTCCCTTCCAAAAAAGGTGTAATTGTTTTCCCTGAGTGACCCTTCCTCAGCGAGGCGAGTCTCCTGCAGGCCAGCAATATCAATGTTAAGACGATTGAGTTCAGCATCAATCACAGCCGTTTTTCTCACATCGTCAATATTTGTCAAGTCAGTGGAAAATCCTGGACACATGGTTCTCACGTTCCAGGTTGCAAGCCGTAGCTTGAGGTTTCTATTATTCTTTTTATTAGTACCTGGTGCATTGGTTTTACAGCCTGCGATTCAGATTTTGTCCTAGCCCCAAGCACCCATTGAAGCAGGCAGGCTGTGGCGGATCAGCACCCAATTGGCCGGGGGCTGCCCAGCTTGAGGCGGGCGGTAGCTGATCAGTGACACCTGTAGGTGTCTCCCACCGTCAGAGGCAACGCGTGGCGCCCCATGTCTACGCCAACTGACAAGGACTTATAACCCGTAACAGTTGCCTCTCGCTTTGATTCCGAGACCGGTTAAGACCAGGGATGGAGTTATTGCCTCTCCATAGCACAAAGCCTGGGCTAAAATAAAGAAACCATGTGTTGCCCATGCAGCATGATCCCTCTCTCGGCCTGCCTAGTTCACTCCAGAGGAAAGTTAACACCTATACATCTGGAACAAGACAAGCTGCAGAAGCTGCCGGATCAGCAAAGCAATGCTCTAACTGTCCGCCTGTCGGAGCTTCGATCCTAGACCAGCTGCCAACCAAGGCTTAGGGCCTGGTCTGCCCTGCCATGACCTATTTTGTCTTTGGGTTGCATTTCCTCGCACCAGGATAAGGCTAGTACCCTCCCAATTGCGCTCTTCCGCCCGAAGCCGTTGGCACAATGTGGGGTGTCGGGTTTGGTAAGCGCCGCCCAACATTCGGCGCTGACAGAAAGCAGGTAGTACCGTCTACTGTCATACGGTAGCTCAGTCATATCTGACTAAGACCTGACTCCTGGTGACAAACAACTGACATTGAAAAAACAAAAAGCTCTAGACGCATCGAATACCAACCGAAGAGTAATATTGCGGTGAGAACTGACATATTGTTGCATAACAAGAAACGTGAGAAGAAACACGTTGTCAAATGAAGGGACAACACACGAACATACGAATCATTCTATAAACTTCAATAAAAAGAGGACAAACATCTTGACCGTTAAGAATGAACCGAACTACAGAGACATTCATAGCTATATTCGTCGTGCAAAGCATGTAATCATGTTCCGTCTCAGCAGAGCAGACAATGCACCCACTCCCATATGAATCTGGATACGCCTTGAGTTTGTCATCCGAACTGGCCGGGGCATTGGAATTACTGTAAAACAAGTTTGTTAGCTAGAAATCACTAGTTTTTCATCAAAACATCAAAGAAATGTCGCCGCTTTTCATGGTTTAAGTTGCTTTTGGACCTATCAAAGACATATTCCTTGGGTGGGGGTAAATATAAGACGGTAGGAAAAATTTCATAACGATGCAACAGACAGTTTTCAAAATAATTGGTCGTGAATGAAGGCATTCATTTCTGGAAATTCTGTAGCTACCTACCCACCTACCTGGCTAGCTACCTAAATACATAACCAACCTACATACATACACTAAC